>QNUK01001240.1:0-91574 GCA_013621035.1 Clarias magur
ATATTATTCCATTTTATATATACGTTTTCATCAACAACAAAGCAATCTCTCTCTCTCTCTCTCTCTCTCCCTATCAGCCTCTTCACCATAGTGGTGGACTTCATTAATAATATCAGTGGTGTTGAAGCTCCGGTGGAACAGAAAGGTGGAGGGTTTGATATGAAAGCTCTGAGAGCATTCAGGTCCGCACGCAGTGTGTTTAGTTGCTCTGTGTGCTTGTGTCAGTAACGCTGATGTTGTGTGCACTACACTTCTAGTTTAATATTTTTCATCATTTCAGGGTGCTCAGGCCGCTACGGCTTGTCTCAGGAGTCCCGAGTAAGTCACCGTGCACGCACGCACACACACACACACACAGCAGAGACTCTTGGTCAGGTGTTTTATAATCCAGGGTGTAATTTGTCCTCCAGGCCTGCAGGTGGTGATGAGCTCCATTCTGAAGTCTATGCTCCCGCTGTTCCACATTTCCCTGCTTGTCCTGTTCATGGTCACCATCTACGCCATCATCGGCCTCGAGCTCTTCAAATGCAAAATGCACAAAACCTGCTACTACAAGGGCACAGGTTAGCACTTAGACATGAAGGAACAACACAAACCTTAAAACCCCAACATTCCCTGATTCAGCACCCCTAAACCCTAATTCAATTCAGTTTTATTTTTATAACGCCTTTAACAACTATCATTATACAATCAAAAGAAAATGACAGAAGTGTGTGTGAGATGTGAGTGTGTGTGAATCAGAATGATCAGATGGTCCCTGATGAACGAGCTGAGGGCGACGGTGCTGAGGGAAAAACTCCCTGAGATGGTAACAGGAAGAAACCTTAATTTGAAAACCCAAATTTGACACCTTAAAGCCCTTAGGAGTCGGCGGAGCCGCCGGCGGGTCCACGTGCATTTCTTTCTGGTAACCAGAAAAAGAACTTAAAATGCTCCGTCATTTTTCATCATATATATAAGTGTAGTACATCATTTAATTTTATTTATGGATACTCACTACATGAACAAAACATTGTGCTTCTGTAAAATAAAGAAAATAAACAGGCTGCGCTTTCAGCCGTCTCAGTCTCTGTGAATATCTTTCTGAAACTGAAACTCCGCGAATACTTCACACACCGACATGAGAAATATATCTATATAAAGCTTAAAGGGTCTATTTTTAAATAAAGCAAGTTGAATAAAAAATAAATATTCAGATTTTATGTGATCCGTATGAATCCGAGGAGATTCACAGTCTTTCCATCGCACTTCATTATCTGATAATGACCAGAGACAGGACACGCCCACAGGACACACCCACATGCTGTTCACAGGGAAAACAGCTGTAGAAGCACGCGACATACAAGACCACGCCCCCTGCACACACACACACACACACACACACACACAGATTCAGTGAGTTTCCTGCACGTGCGGAAGATGTGACGCGCTGTACAGGTTTCTGAAGCTCTACAGAATGTTCTGGACTGTGGGCGGAGTTTATCTTTTCTTCAGAACAACACTGAAACACCGACAGAGAACGGGTGTGTTTTAAAGACACCGGAGGAGGAGAATCCAGCAAGCTGTTACCATGGGTGAGTTATTAAGTCTCATATAATCTTTATGCTGATAATATAAATCTCATCTCATTTTATTTTTACATACATAGTTTAGGGCAGCACGTAGAAATAGCATACTGCCTTATGTAGCTTAGCACAAACCTGCTAGCTCCCGGTGGCTAAGCTAATGCCTTATGTGCTGGTTGTCAGTATCAGCTGTGGTGTAAATATTCCAATGTATTTTACCCAGTTTTGGATACATTTAGCTTACAGTGGCTGTTTGGTTCAGTTTTTGGTTAGCTTATGACACTGCTGTCTATGATGTTATTTAGCACAAACACTTCAGCTCCTGGTGGCTAAAATACTGCCTCATGTAGCTTATTGATATTCAGATAGAAGAATAAAAAGCCCCCCGATTTTGTATTTGTTGTATGACATTACAGAAGCTTGTGTTGTCTTTATGCATGGTGAGTGATGATGATGATGATGATGATGATGATATACAGTAGTTTATTTTATTGTCTTATCATGCTCATGTTGTATTTTTTTTTATAAACAGTTGTGAGAGTGAAACTGATCAGCCACCTGTTTGCTAGAAAGCGAGGGCTCTGGATTCTGGATGGAAGGGGTCTGGATTTTGGTCATTTTAAACTGGATGGACACACAGTAAGCATCTGTCTGTACCTGTGAGTGTGTACAACCAGCACATGGACTGACCTCGGGTTACAGAAGTGTTGCTCCAGCTAGTAACAGTGTCTGTGTGCAGTGTAAAGCAGTGTTTGGTAAGAAGCAAAACAACACCAGGGAAACGCCAGGTATGGAATGTTCACTTATGTCTTCAGTTAAACAGGAACTGCTTTGTGGCACAAAAATGTATGGCTGTGGTGTAAGAATGGACTAAACACCTTTTTTGTTTTTATTTTATTTTTTATTTTGCACGGCCATATTTATGCCATAAATGTACCTTCTGTGTATAAGATGGTCTGTGTCTGTCCATCTCCATTCAATCCTGAACATTTTCTTTGCACTCTGTAAGTGAGTAGGTTATGTATCGGGTGTAAGAGTGAGTTATTCTGCCGCTCAGTTAACTTTATTCTCAATAAACTACAAACAAAAAATATATGTTTTTTTGTCCTGAAATTATTTTCTTTTAGCATTTCCCTGTGACACATTCCTGACTGAAAGGCTCATTATGCAAATCATTATTCGAGTCTTTGTCTTCTCTGGTGTGAAGTAGAGCATTATTCATGATCATTCACGCCTCCTCGCATACGGCCTTTCCAAAACAAACAGTGTCTTAGAAAAATGTATAAATAGTTTTGTGTGAATGAGTGATCAAGATGATTATTAGGGCTGTAGAATATTTTAGTAATAGAGTATTCTACCAAAAATTTGCTCTTTTGTTTAAACAGCAATGTAAAAATATAAGGGAAACAAAGGTTATTTGGTTTTCTTTTTTAGAAAAATCTTCTTTTATTTTTTAAATGCATACAAGGAAGAGCTTATACCCCTATCTCACCTATGCGGTTTGACTCGCAGTGAGATGCGGTGTTAGGCACCGTGAGCCGCCGCGACTGCCCGCAAAGTTCTGCAAAGTTCTGCAAAGTTCTGCAAGGTCCGACAAAAAAAACATGTTTTTAAGGCGGCTTAAACATATTTAATTTTTCGCGCAGAAAGATGGAAACGTAATCGCAGCGCCGAAACTTGCGGTGAATCATGAAGAACCGTACTTACGGTCACCGCGCGAAACCGCGAAGGTTAAAGAGGGGTATTAAAGTTGACTGAGAATAATTAAGTGTATTACAGCACCATACATTCTTATTTTAAAAGCTTTTTCTTGGATGCAAAAAAAAAAACAAAACTATTTCAAATGACTTTAAGGATAAAAAACTAAGGTACACATTAAAATAAATAATTACACAAAAACACTAAGTTGTGTCTGCTGGGTTTCAAAATCTACATCTCGGGCATAACATAAGCCTTTACTGACAATTTCTGTCATTTTCTCTTGCTGCTTTCTTTTCTTGGCCTCGCTGATAATTCAGGGCCCCAAAACACCCTCAGACTGCTAAGGGTTAATAATGTTACCCCGAATATTACTCCTAAATCGACCCAGCATGTTGTACTACTACTGCCTTTTAGACCACACTGTACTGGTTTTAGTTTATTAAGTGATGCGACATGCGTGTGTGTTTGTTCCAGATATCGTAGCGACGGTGGAGAATGAGAAGCCGTCTCCGTGTGCTGAGGCGGGCAACGGGCGGCGGTGTGCCCTGAATGGGACGGTGTGTAAACCAGGGTGGCCCGGTCCCAATAACGGCATCACACACTTTGATAACCTGGGCTTCTCCATGCTGACTGTGTACCAGTGCATCACCACGCAGGGCTGGACCGACGTCCTCTACTGGGTCAGTCTCACTCTGCTGTGTCTCATGACAGCGATCGGTAATGATAAAAATGACAACAAAACTTTGTGTGTGTGTGTGTGTGTGCGCGCACAGGTAAACGATGCAATTGGAATGGAGTGGCCATGGCTCTACTTCGTCACGCTCATTCTGCTGGGATCATTTTTCATCTTAAACATGGTGCTGGGAGTCCTGTGTGGGTCAGTGTCACACTCTCACTGTGTGTGTGTGTTATTTAGAATATATCATTATGTTGCCTGTGTGTGTGTTTACCTCAGGGAGTTCACTAAGGAGCGGGAGAAGAGCTCTCGGAGTGGTGAGTATCAGAAGTTGCGAGAGCGTCAGCAGCTGGATGAAGATCTGAAGGGTTACATGGAATGGATCACTCAGGCTGAGATCATGGACCCCGACCAGGAGGGTCAAGGTCAAACACACACTTACACACTCACAAGGTCAAATACGCACTCACAAACACACACACACACACACACACACACTCACAAAAGCACACTTTGGTGTCTTTCTCTGGTCTCTCACTAGTGTCTGTCAAGTTTCTTTCGAAACTTTGAGTCACGGGTTTAGGGTTAAGGTTAGGTGTCTCTCTCACTGCTGATCTCCGGAGTCTCATTCTGTTCCCCATCGGGTGTTTCGAAAGGTTTGATTTTCTGAATGATGAATGTAGTCTAAGCTTGCACTACCATTTTGCTTATTAAATCTAAATGTATATGTATCTTTCTGTCTGATTTTCTTTTTCCAACATACACATACACCAGACTTACAATTACATTGGTGCGTCTCACCCTGGTGCTTCTCTCTGTCTCTCTGGTGTCTTTCACTGGCGTCTCCCTCCGTCCGCTGATGTCGCTCAGGTCTGCTGCCACTGCAGGAGAGAGGTTCAGAGACGGAGACTCTGTACGAGTTGGAGGTTCTGAACAGACTCATGTACTATGTGTGAGTGATCAGTTGTTTTTTCCACTTCCTGCTGATGAAACATTGCGATGTTTATGATCTGAATAGTTCTGAACTGAAATGATCTTCCATGTTCTCCCCAGGCGTCACGCTCGCCGCTGGAATCGGTTCTTCCGCAGAAAGTGTCGGGTTTGGGTGAAGTCCAAGCTCTTCTACTGGCTCGTCTTTCTGCTGGTATTCTTCAACACGCTGGTCATCGCCACGGAGCATCACCAGCAGTCCCAGTCCCTCACCGACTTCCAAGGTCAATCTCTCATCAGACTCCCCACACACATTAATCAGACTAACACTATCAGACTCCAGTTGAGGACAGTTCCAGTTGGGGGCAGGTCCAGCCTGAGAGTGTTCCTGTGTCCGATTGTCCACAGAAAATTCCAATCAAGTTCTGCTGTCTCTGTTTGCGGTGGAGATGGTGATGAAGATGTACGCTCTCGGCCTGCCTGCTTACCTCATGTCTCTGTTTAACCGTTTCGACTGTTTCGTCGTGTCTGTGGGGATTTTGGAGCTCGTCCTGGTCCACATGGGGGTCATGTCCACCATGGGCATCTCAGTAATGCGCTGCATTCGCCTGCTGCGCCTCATCAAAGTCACCAAGTACAAACCTTCATCTCACTCTTCACCTGAACATCTTTAAACCCTTTCTCAGCAGTTAAAGTGTAACATTCACATTGAGTGTGTGTGTGTGTGTGTGTGCTAGGTACTGGACGTCTCTCAGTAACTTGGTGGCGTCCCTTCTGAACTCCGTGCGCTCCATTGCCTCTCTCCTGCTCCTCCTCTTCCTCTTCATTGTCATCTTCGCTCTGCTCGGCATGCAGGTGTTCGGCGGGAAGTTTAACTTTCCTGATCAGACGGTACGGCGCAGCAACTTTGATAATTTCCCTCAGGCACTCATCACCGTCTTCCAGGTAATGTCACAAGAACACACACAACACACACACAAACACAACACACACAAACACAGGACACACACACACACACAGGACACACACACGCAAGATCACACACACACACACACACACAGGACAAACAACTCACAGGACACGCACACACACAGGACATGTGCACACACAGGACACACACAGGACACGCACACACACAGGAGGCACACAAGAAAACACACACACACAGGACACGTGCGCACACAGGACACACACACACACACAGGAGACACACAGGAGACACACACACACAGGAGACGCACACACAGGACACACACACACACAGGAGACACACAGGAGACACACACACACAGGAGACGCACACACAGGACACACACGGGACACGCACACACAGGAGACACACAGGACATACACACACACACACACACACAGGACAGACACACACACACAGGAGATGCACACACAGGACACACACGGGACACGCACACACAGGAGACACACAGGACATACACACACACACACACACACACAGGACATACACACACACACACACAGGACATACACACACACGGGAAACACACACACACACACACATGGGAAACACACACACACACACGGGAAACACACACACACACACGGGACACACACACGGGACACACACACACACACACACACAGACACACACACAGGACAGACACACACACAGGACAGACACACACACAGGACAGACACACACACAGGACAGACACACACACAGGACAGACACACACACAGGACAGACACACACACAGGACACACACACACACACACACACACACACACACAGGACACACACACACGCACACACATAGGACACACACACACACACTTTTTAATACCAGAACTTCAGAATAATGATGATGTTTCAATCAGTATGTGGAGAAAAATACTGTATGTGAGATGGAAACATCAAAGTGTCTCTGTCTCTAACTGCCTCTCCTTCTGTAAATCTCCTTCATTCCCTCTGTGTGTCTGTGTGTCTGTCTGTGTGTCTGTCTGTGTGTCTGTCTGACTCGGTGTCTCCCCCTGGATGTAGATCCTGACAGGAGAGGACTGGAACACTGTGATGTATGATGGTATCATGGCTCATGGAGGTCCTGTGATGCCGGGCATCCTCGTCAGCATTTATTTTATCGTACTGTTCATCTGTGGTAACTGTATCCTTCTCCCGGTGTGTGTGTGTGTGTGTGTGTGCGGGTGTGTGTGTGTGTGTGTTTTCCTGAGCGGTCTCATGCAGATATCTTGTTAAATGTGTTCTTGGCTATTGCGGTGGATAACCTGGCTGAGGCTGAGAGTCTCACCTCTGCACAGAAGGAGAAGGCAGAGGAAAAGAAACGCAAAAAGATGCTCAGGTGAGGTCAAAGGTGAGATGTCTCACTGATTGTCAGGGCCATCACACTGACGTTTACGTGTCTGATTTGATCTCATTCAGATCCAAAGTGTCTGATAAAGGAGATGAAGATAAATGTCTGGCTAAAAAACTGGCGGAGCAGCGAGCAAAGACGGATGGAATCCCGACCACAGCCAAGGTGAAAAACTCAAACACCTTCTCTTATTTATCTTTACATTTTCCATTATTTATTTTTTTAAACTAAACAGTAATGTGAGCGTAACAGTCTGGATTAAAAACATGGCGTCTCTGATGTTATCAGCTGAAGGTGGATGAGTTTGAGTCCAATGTAAATGAGATTAAAGACCCTTTCCCACCAGCCGACTTTCCAGGTGAGTAGAGTTTGTGTGTGTGTGTGTTTACTGAACTCAACTAATAATGATTATTTTGCAAAAAACACTCTGTAGGTTTGATTTGGATGGAGTTTGTTGCCACAGCTCCAAATTCACATTTTCTGTTTAAAACAAAACTTTATCAGCACAAAATTTGCAATTTTCCAATTTGCATATTCAAGCATATTAATCAGTAGAGGTTGAGCAGGTGTGGTGCGGCGTGCTCCCATGTAAGAACTTTTTATAACAAGCCCGAACGAAACCAAGAAGTTAAAAACCAACAGTCTTCAGAAACACCTGGGCAACTCAAACATCAGACAATGAAAGACGATAGCAACCTAAAATCCAACAAAACAGGAAGCTTTACTCATCTGTTGAACATTTAAATTTTTTCAGTTCAATTTTATTTGTATAGCGCTTTTAACAATTTTCATTGTCGAAAGCAGCTTTACACAATAAAAAGAATTATTTAAGTTTGTATGGAATGTGAATGTGTATGAATATAAAAATCAGATTGTCCCTGATGAACAAGGCGAGGGCGACAGTGGCAAGGAAAAACTCCCTGAGATGGCAGTAGGAAGAAACCTTGAGAGGAACCAGACTCAACAGGGAACCCATCCTCATCTGGGTGAAACAGAAAGCAGGAATTGATCTGCACTCATACTGTGTGTTGGGCGGCAGGCAATTCAGTATAACAGTTGTTAATTGATGTTAAGTGATGTTAATATGGAGTCCAGGTAGTTATTGGAGGCTCAGGTAGACTTGTAGGAAATTCCAGTCCTGAACTATCGAGTGACTTTAGCCAAGTCTGCAGGGAAACGTCCGTCAACATCATGCGAGGCCAGAACTGTCTTCCTAGTAGAGTGAAACTGTCCCCAGACATCAGACGCATCCCCAAGAGACGCACGGTGCATCCATGTGACGAGATCTCAAACCAGAAGCGGGGCACCAGGATGAGTCAGGCAGGTCCAGAGGGCAGAGGAAGTCTGGATCAATGGCAGCTCAGGAACGACATGTGTAGCTCGACAGAGAGAGGGAACGAGAGAGAGGGGGAGAGAGAACAGGAGAGGGGAGAGCAAAAGGGGAGAGATAACAGTTAGGTCTGGTCACAGTCACATAATGTATAAGGTGAATGTATATTTAGTGCAGAGTGCAAGCAGGGACTACGGCAGGACTAACTATGACATCATAACTAAAAGGGAGGAGCCAGAAGGAAACACAAACATGAGGGGGAACTGAGATGCAAAGCAACCAATCACCTCACCGTCAACAAACCTGAGTGAACAATGAGAGTGGGGAGGACAGCATCTAAACATAGCAGTTCACCAGAATACTCTACGTCCATGAGTCCCCCAGATCTGCTCCTTTACCTACGGCTCATCTATTTACAAACATGCTGCGCTAAATAAATAGGTTTTTAGCCGAGACTTAAACACTGAGACTGTGTCTGAGTCCCGAACATTAACAGGAAGACTATTCCATAACTTTGGGGCTTTGTAAGAAAAAGCCCCCTGCTGTAGTTTTATAATACGTGGTACTGTCAAACAGCCTGCATCATTTGATGGAAGTAGGCGTGGCGGATCGTAAGACACTAACAGTTCACTCAGATACTGCGGCGCGAGAACATTTAATGCCTTATATGTCAAAAGTTATATTTTAAAATCAATGCGAAATTTGACAGGGAGCCAATGCAGTGTAGATAAGATAGGGGTGATGTGCTCGTATCTTCTGGTTCTAGTGAGGACTCTCGCTGCTGCATTCTGGACTAACTGAAGCTTGTTTATACACCTAGTTGAACAACCAGACAGTAAGGCGTTACAATAGTCCAACCTAGAGGTGATAAAAGCATCAACTAGTTTTTCTGCATCATTTAGTGACAATATGTTTCTTATCTTGGCAATATTTCTAAGGTGAAAGAAAGCTATCCCGGTAATATTATCTACATGAGCTTCTAATGAAAGACTAGAATCTATAATCACACCGAGGTCTTTTACTGTTGCACTATATAGAACAGGAAGGCATCTAAAGTTACTGAGTGATCTAAAATCTTGCTTCTAGCTGCATGCGGTCCTATGACTAGAACTTCTGTCTTGTCAGGATTAAGCAGAAGGAAGTTAGTTAGCATCCAGTCTCTTATATTCTTTACACATTTCTCAACTTTAGCAAGCTGGTTTTTCTCATCTGGTTTTGCTGAGACGTGTAACTGTGTGTCATGAGCATAACAATGAAAATTAATATCATGCTTACGAATTATATTGACCAAAGGAAGCATGTAAAGGGAAAAAAGCAGTGGGCCTAAAACCAAACCCTGTGGGACACCAAACTGCACTAGTGAACATGCAGAATAATCACCATTTAAATCTACAAACTGATAACGATCAGTCAAATAGGATCTGAGACAGGAGAGGGCTGTTCCCTTAATTCCTACTACATTTTCTAATCTGTGAAGGAGAATACTATGATCAATGGTGTCAAAAGCTGCACTGACACAAGCATAGTGACGCAACCCTGATAGAGGCCCATAGGAGGTCATTTCCTACTTTAACGAGTGCTGTCTCTGTGCTGTGATGAGGCCTAAATCCTGACTGATACAGTTCATGTATATTATTTCTATGTTGATATGAGCAGAGCTGCTCCACTACTATCTTTTCCAGAATCTTAGAGATAAAGGGGAGATTTGATATCGGCCTGTAATTGGACAGCTGACCGGGTTCGAGGTCAGACTCCTTAATTATCAGTTTAATAACGGCTAATTTAAAAGATTTGGGAACATACCCACTGCTGATCGAAGAATTAATTATTTTCAACAGGGGTTCTCAGGTTGATGAATTTGCAGAAGAGATGAGTGAAATTAATTCATTATTTTCAAGGGGAGTAAAGTATTCTAAGTTCTGATATGACATGGTTAGTTTAACATCTGCATCAATTACATTGTCCGGTTTCAAAGCCTCAATTTTATGCCTAATGTTTACAATTTTATTATTAAAGAAGTTCATGAAGTCCTCACTACTGTATGTTGTTCTGGAGATTTCTGCAGTGGTCTTATTTCTAGTAATTTTGTTACTGTATTAAATAAAAATCTAAATTTTTGTTATTTTCTATAAGAGTGGAGAGATACATTGATTTTAGCATCACTGAGAGCTTTTCTATAGTTCAGGATGCTCTCCTTCCAGTCTATTTGAAATACTACCAATTTGGTTTGACGCCATATACGTTCTAATTTCTGAGCGGTTTGTTTTAAACTGCGCGCGTCATCATTACACAAGGGAACAAGTTTCTTATCTCTAATCAATTTCCTTTTAAGTGGAGCTACAATATCTAAGCTATAACGAAGTGTTGACTCTAAAAGTTCAGTCGCCTGATCCAGTTCTGTGGAGTCATATGGCGATCCAATCAATGTTGGTAACTCTGGGAGATTATTGATAAAGCGCTGTGGGGTACAGTAGTTGATGTGAATGTACATTTAATACGGTAGTGCGGTACTGTGCGTACATTATTACTATGACAAACATTAATTGAGACAAGCTAGTGATCTGAGATAACTTCAGACTGTGGAATTGTGAATAAATTTCTTATACTTAATCCGAAGGATAATATTAAATCTAAAGCGTGACCTGCTTTATGAGTGGGTCCTACTACACACTGATTTACTCCTACTGAGTCCAGTATGGACAAGAATGCTGTTCTCAGAGGGTCTTCTGGATTCTCAAAATGAATATTAAAGTCTCCAGCAATTAACGCTTTGTTTACAGAAACAACAAGGTTTGAGAGGAAATCTGCAAATTCGCAGAGAAACTCCGAGTACGGCCCAGGGGGTCTGTAAATGATGATTAGCGGGATCGACTGAGCTGACTTAATATTTGTAGCTCCTCCTCTACCAGTTAGCCGAGGCTGGTGTATGTAGCTGTATCCAGGAGGACTCGCTTCATTTAGAGCCACATACTCGTCCTGTTTAATCCAGGTTTCTGTTAAACATAATATATCAAGCTCCTGATCTGTGATAGTTTCATTAACAATAACTGCTTTAGATGCAAGAGATCTAATATTTAACAGTCCTAGCTTCAGATCAGAGGTGCTGGCTGCGCATTCAGTGTGGTCGGAGTTTGTGGTGTCTATGTTAATTAAATTACTAAAACAGACTTTCTGAGTCTTTCTAAATGTATGTTTATGTTTATCTCGGGGAACAGACACAGTCTCAATCTGATGAAGCCTGAGTGACGACTCTATGCAGCTAGCAGACGGTCGGTTTAGCCTGTCTGTCTGCTCCCTGGCCTTGGCTCTGGATTGTCACCGATTAACTCGGCCTCTTCTGAGACTATGTGCTATACTACAAGAAATGAGAGCAGCACCTTCCCGAGTGGGATGGACACCGTCCCGCCCTAACAGGCCAGCTTTGCCCTCAAAGGTCTTCCAGTTATCTATGAAGCCCACGTTGTTTTCGGAGCACCACCTGGACATCTAGCGGATCAGCGACCATAACCTGCTGTAAGCTATGTCGCCATGTCTCATTGGGATGGGACCAGAGCAAACTACTTCATCGGACATCGCCTTTGCTAGTTAAACACCTCTAGTTAAAGTCATGCTTGCTAACCTCTGACTGACGACAGTGTATATCATTAGCTCCAGCATGTACCACTATCTTGCTCTGGCTCCCGGGATACACCTGACCACTGTCGCTGACGCCCCTAAAGGCCTCGCTAATTTCACATGTCTCAGTCTAGAGTCTCCTATAACCAGAGCTTTTTCAGGTTTCTCAGCGGGTGCATCACTGAGGAGAGCAAACCTGTTGGACACGTGAAGCGCAGAAGAGGTGTGATCCGGTGGGCTAGCCTTAGCATTAGCTTTGGCTGAACAAGTATGCCGCTGAGTCGTCACTCACTCGCCCCGCTGTGAGGCTCTACTGCCGGAGTCGGGGGCTGGTTATCTCTGGATGCGCTCCTCTAATGCTAATATCTTCTTCGTCAGGGTGCTAACTAACACACCTATCACAAATAAAGTTACCGCTAACGACGGAGGAAGAATGTCTAAACATCCTGCACTCTGCACACTGAACAATTTGAATATTATCCATTATAACGTACCTGAGTTGGAGTTTAGTTGTTTGGAGCTGGATTTTGTTTAGACGACGAAACTTGCGGGTTCTCCAAAAAGCACAAAAAATAGAAAAAAAGACTAAACCCAGTAGTATGAATATGTAAAAATTAGTTGCTATTAATGTTATTTTTGTATGAACAAAAAGCTATATAATTTAAATGCTTATACGAATACGAAACTTTTGCGGCAATGATACAAAAGCAGGAAGCTACATCACGCACCGGAAGGCCTCATTATTTATGACAAATAATTATTTAATGGTTTAAAATCCAGAGGACCTTGACTGACTCCTAACACTCCTTCCTTGTGTCCTGTTCATTCCTGAAAGCTTCTGAACCTAACACAGATCACACAGGACTGCTGATGACTAACGACATGTTTTGTCCATTACCTAGGTGACGATGAGGAGGAGGAGCCTGAGATCCCCACCAGCCCCAGGCCTCGGCCAATGGCTGATCTGCAGCTGAAGGAGACAGTGGTGCCAATGCCTGAGGCCAGCTCCTTCTTCGTCTTTGGCCCTCAGAACAAGTGTGCATAAAGGCAGACAGACAGACAGCTATCATGTGTCCATGAGTCACTGCTACATGTTCATTTTTACCTCCAGGTTCCGTAAGTTGTGTCACCGCATCATCAACGCCACAACGTTTACCAACATCATCCTCCTCTTCATCCTTCTGAGCAGCATCTCTCTGGCGGCTGAGGACCCCATCGACCCGCTGTCCTTTAGGAACCAGGTAAACGTGTGAGTGAGACACAGCAGGTTTCAGACAGAGGACAGACCCATGGCGCTTTGTCTCTCTGAGCTCCTCAGGGCTGTGTTCAATAACCTAACGTAATCCATGCTGGCTTCCTCCTTTCGGTGTAGGTTTTAGCGTATGCGGACATCGTCTTCACCTCTGTCTTCACTGCTGAGATTGTGCTCAAGGTAAGACTGTCCCTGCAACTGAAACATCTGTCTGTCTAAAGCAAGTGTAACCACTGTGTTATAACCACCGTGTAACTCATAGCCACTATATACAGTTATACCTTGGAATGCGAGCATAGCGTGCTTGTATATTAAAACACTTGTATAGTGGAACCTTGGATTATGAGCATAATTTGTTCCAGAAGCAGGTTTGTATTTCAAAACACTCATAAACCAAATCGTATTTTCCAATAAGAAATAATGGAAACTTACATAATTTGTTCCACAGCCCAAAAACTTTACTAAAGGCAAAATAGAGTAAGTTTGACTAAATATGATAAA
The DNA here is from genome assembly GCA_013621035.1 of Clarias magur. Taxonomy (NCBI): domain Eukaryota; kingdom Metazoa; phylum Chordata; class Actinopteri; order Siluriformes; family Clariidae; genus Clarias; species Clarias magur. The sequence goes on from QNUK01001240.1 coordinate 13,913, forward strand.
AACAGGAACATTTATCCTGGGACTACATTTACATTTAGGCATTTGGCAGACGCTCGTTTTTTTTTTTTTATATATATATATATATATATATATATACATATATTTTCATTGATATTTAACAACAACAAAACAAAAACAAAAAAACAAACAACAACAAAAAAGCAGAGCCAGATCAATATACAGTCAACACCCACAGCAAACATTTAAAAACAAACAATAATCGGTTAATATGAGAGTGAACATGGAAAACAAGGGCAAAACCGTCCAGTAAAAGAAAACATAAAAGAAAGAGTCATGATTGTTCAAGTAGATTCCACAAAGGGGCCCGTATCCGCCAGAATAGTTCAGATTTGTTCTGTAAATCGTAAGTAAGTTTTTCCAATGGAAGAAGATGAGCCATCTTTAAAGTTGGTACACGAGATGATGACCATAAGATTAATATACATTTCTTTGCCAGGAACGTAATGAAATTTAATAAACAATTTAAATCAGAAGGAAGATCTGGTGCTATTTTACAATTTAACAGGTATATAGTTGGAGTGAATTTTCTAACCAGTAGTTTCTCGACTAGATCATGCACTTCATACCAAAAAGTTTAAATTGTCTTACACTCCCAGAACAAATGCATCAATGTTCCTGTTTCTGATTTACATTTAAAACACAGCTGAGATACATTACGATACATTTTGTGTCGGCGTACAGGGGTGAGATATGTTCTATCTATGAATTTGAAGTTTTGCTCATGTTCAGAAATTGAAGTGGATTTGTGAAAAACCTCCTCACATATAGAGAGCCGTTCGTCATCAGTGAATGATCGGCCCATATCCTTTTCCCAAACCTTTCTGAGAGGATTCAAAGGGGAAGGGGTTTCTGATAAAAGGGAGCCATACAGATAAGAAATCTGACCCTTCAATGCCCCTGGACGCAGGAGACGATTTTCAATGTCAGACAACGAAAAACGAATTTTGCCCTGTCTCATTTCAGATTGAATAAAATGACGAAGCTGGAGAAATTTGAAAAAGTCTGTTCTAGGAAGTTGCTAATCCATTCTAAGTGTCTCGAAAGATTTGACAACATTATCTATAAATAAACTGTCTAAAGTAAAAACACCTTTCTCCACCCAGGTCCGAAGGCCAATATTAGCTAACGAGGCAAGAACGTCAGGTTCAGAATGATTGGGATCGCAGGGTTAAATTCCTGGGGAGATGGAGATATTTTCTGACATCTTCCCAAGCCAAAAGGTATTTAATAATAAAAAATGTTCAACTACCAGCCGGATCTCCTTAAAATTATTAATAAATGGAAGAGAGTGGAAGATTCCATAGTGACCCACAAGGAGCCTGTATCATCTGAAAACCATCTAAGCATTTGTTTGATCTGAGCAGCCCAATAGTAAATCTGTATGTTGGGCAAAGATCCGCCTCCACACCCCGGACGCCTTCTGAATAGCTTCTGCCAAGGGTTCGATGAACAAGGCAAACAGGAGTGGCGACAGGGGGCATCCCTGACCGCAGCCTCTATGAACTGAAAATTTCCCTGATAATAAACCATTAGTATTAACCCCAGCTGTTGGATCAGAGTAAAGAAGTTTAACTAGTCTGATATAGTTAGAGCCCAAATTGAATTTGTTCAATATTTTAAACAAAAACCTCCACTCGACCCTATCAAATGCCTTTTCTGCATCTAGAGATATTATAGCAGCCGGGTCACCATCTGTATTCAACTGATGTATTATATTCAGGAGACGACGTACATTGTCTGAACCATCGCGAGATTTAACAAATCCAGTCTGATCAGGTTTAATGATCTTAGGCAAAATTCTCTCCAGACGACGAGCCAAGGCCTATAAAATTCCAGAGGAAAGCTATCCAACCCTGGCGCCTTCCCACTAGGCAGAGACTGAATAGCCGCAACAATTTCTTCCTTTGTAAGAGGAGTGTTAAGAAAAGCCTGGTCCTCCTCTGAGATTGGAGGTAACGATATCTTATCCAAAAACATGGGAGGGTCTTCGGATGCACATAAGGAAGTTTACAGATTCTCATAAAAATCTTTGAAACTGGAGTTAATCGGATCATGTGAGATTACTCCCTCAGTAGTTTTGATAGCATTAATGGATCTTTCAGCTCGTTCACAGTTGAGTTGATGTGCTAAAAGATGACCAGGTTTATTTCCATATTGATAAAACCTTTGCCTACTAAATGTTACTCATTTTTGTACATGTTCTGAATAGTCCAGGTTTAATTTAGATCTGGCACCGGTTCGAAGATTCCAGTTGTTTTGTGTAGGTGAAATTTTATGAAGCTGTTCCAGTCTTTGAACCTCTTCTTCTAATTTTTTCCTCTTCTCAGCCTATTGGTTTTTATGCCAAGTAGTAAAAGAGATGATGTGGCCTCTTAAGGTGGCCTTGGCTGCATCCCATTTAGTGGCCAAAATTTACTGGACAAAATTCATTATCCTGCCTATATTGGGATATTTTATCTTTAAGGAACTGGCAAAACGAATGTCATTAAGGAGAGTGCTATTAAATTTCCAATAGGATGATTTAGGGGTTGAAAATTCTGTCAAACCTAAATAAACCGGATTATGATCAGAAAGAACCAATGGACCTATTTCACAAGATCTTACACAATTAATGTACCTGGAAGGCAAAAATTAATAGTCTAATCTGGAGTAAGAATTCTGGGGAGGAGAGTAGAAGGTCTAGTCTTTGACAGCTGGATGTAGTCCTCTCCATATACTGTATCTACCAGACCTGAAGCACGACACATATTTTGAAGAGTTTGTGAGGAACGGGAGGTTGATTTTATAGAAGATGACCTGTCCAACTTATTATCCATGACACAATTAAAATCCCCAGCCCATTACAGTGATGATTAAACAACAGGATCATCTTTGATATAAAGTCGGGACTGTCCTCATTCGGGGCACACACATTTAAAACAGTTAAGGGTTTCCCTAGACTGTGACCGGTAATCAGGATAAATCTGCCATCAGGATCCTGTTCAGTCTGCTCTAAGATAAAAGGAAAGTTTTTATGAATCAAAATAGCAACTCCCTGTTTGTTTGATGAAAAAGAACTGAAATATACCTGACCAATCCAATCTCTTTTCAGCGGTAAATGTTCCCTATCTGACAAATGTGTCTCTTGTACAAGTGCAATAGTTACGTTTTCTTTCTTCAGGAATGTTAAAATCTTCTTCCTCTTGATGACTACACTGGCCACGCCCTTCACGTTCCACGTGACCACCCTAGTCAGATTGGACATATGTTAGTGCAGTGCAAAGTATTTGGATGCTGTAAGTGGACAGAAATGAAGTAAACGACATACATCTGAACGATCAGCTCTGCTAAACACAAACAAAATCAACTTTAAAAAGCCATTCATTCACAATTAAGCTAAATAGGAAAAAAGAAAACACCCTTAAATTGTTTAGAAAGAAGAAAAACACCACGAAAACTGTCTTAAAATCAACGCTAATTAATCAGAGAAGCTCACTTATCCGGAACTTCCAGGAATTTAGTGGCTGAATCAACAGTATCAAATAAAATAATCTTTCCGTTATGTAAACAGCGGAGTCTAGCCGGATATGCAAAACCCCGGTAAACACCTTGTTCCACCATAGTTTTGCACACCGCTCCAAACACTCGCCGCCTCCGCACAATCTCCACAGATAAATCCGGAAAGAAGCGTAATGTGGCACCTTTATAACTGACTTTAGTTTTCTTGGCTGCTTGCAAAACTGCCTCCTTTACCGGGAAACGTAGGAAACGCACAATAACACTCCTCGGCGGTGCGCTTGGCGTAGACTGGGATGGAAGGGGAGCTCTGTGCACACTCTCCATCTCTATAGCAGGGAAATCAGCAGGAAGCTGTAACCAGACTGGCAACATTTTCTGAAGAAATGCCGTCAGAGGCTCATTGCCCTCCGCTTTCTCAGGAAACCCGACAATTCTTACATTTTTGCGGCGACCACGGTTTTCCAAGTCATCCACTTTGGCTTGGAGTTGTTCCACGGCCGCGCGCAAATCGGCCATCTGAGTGCCGCGTGCGCTCCCCGAGTCCTCTACCGCAGAAATCCGCTGCTCAGCGGGGCTTAGCCGGGTTTTATTGTCAGTAACTCGTATGGCAAGGGCAGCAAAAGAGTTCTCAAAAACTGCCACTGAGGTAGATATTTTCCCCAGCTGTCCCTCAATACTGTCTAAACGAGCACCAACAGCCCTAGTTTGGTTTAAAATTAGCGAGGTGTCCGACTGTAGACTAGCGCTGGCCTCTTCCCCGTCTCCATCACACGTGGTGGGGTTTTTCTTCTTTTCTTTACTTTTTTGTGATCTTGTCGCTGTAAAAATAGGAAAGTCCTTATTCCCTCCACTTTCCATTTCTAAATGTGTTGTTAAATAATCACAAAATGTATTAAAAATAGGGCGTAATAAGAAAAATACGGAGTTTCGATGCGGAGCAAAACTTCTAAGCTTCCATCCTGCTTCGGGTCATGTGACCTCCCCTTGGCAGACGTTCTTATCCAGAGCGACTTACAAAAAGTGTCACGACCCAAGCCACAGCTCTGCCATGAATCCATGAGGACTCCTGTTCCACATTCCCAACCGTCCCTTATATCCCACCGCCTCACCTTCCGCTCTCCACAGACCTGTGAGCCATCATTAATCATCTCCATTCCTTATTTAAACCACACACTGACACCACCACATTGCCAGATTATTGAGTGCCTTCCGTAGCCCAATATTCCAGTGTTTTTTCATGTCTAGCTTTCTCGTTACCGACCACGCTTTGTTTTCTCGACCTCACTCTTGCTTCACGTTTTTGGACTTCCACACTCACGGACTTTTTGCATTACCGACCTCTGGATTTATTTAACGACTACGAACTCGGATCATGGACTCTCTCTAGCATCTCTCTGGTTCTGAAACCTGCTCCCCCCGACCACTGATAAGCAATGCGAAACCAGCCACGAACCTGCGCGATTTCACCTCGCACCTGCCGGCTGTCAGCGCAGAATTCTCTCTCCCATCGGCTCTGGGCGCTTCGGTGTGATTAGAGCAGAGAGGTAAGTGGGTGTTGGGCCATTTTTAGCTTTGTAGGCAAGCATCAGTGTTTTGAATTTGATGCGGGCAGCTACAGGAAGCCAGTGCAGGGAGCGAAGGAGTGGGGTGGTGTAGGAGAACTTGGGAAGGTTGAAAACGAGACGAGCTGCTGCATTCTGGATCAGTTGCAAAGGTCGAGTTGTGGAAAGAGGCAGGCCAGCCAGGAGTGAGTTGCAGTAGTCCAGTCTTGAAATAACAAGGGACTGAACAAGCACCCGAGTAGCCTGTGAAGAAAGAAATGGGCGGATTCTTCGGATATTGTAAAGAAGAAATCTACAAGAGTGAGTAAGGTTAGCAATGTGTGGGGAAAATGACAGATGATTGTCCACAGTTACCCCAAGATTGCGGGCAGTGGCTGAAGGAGTGATTTGATTGTTGTCCAGAGATATCACAAGATAGTTCGGTTTTACTCAGATTGAGTTTCAGCTGATGAGCTGCCATCCAGATGTCTGCCAGACATGCTGAGATCCGCATGGAAACCCGAGTGTCAGAGGGAGGAAAGGAGAAAACAAGTTGAGTGTCATCTGCATAACAATGGTATGAAAATTCATGCAATGATATGACCTTACCAAGAGACCAGGTATAGAGGGAGAACAGGAGGGGACCAGGTACTGAGCCCTGCGGAACACCAGGAGAGAGTTTACGTGGGGCAGATCTAGATTCCCTCCATGTCACCTCATACGACCTATCTTCTAGGTAAGAAGCAAACCATTGCCACGCTGTTCCACAAATTCCAAGGCTTGTAAGAATAGATAATAGAATCTTGTGGTTCACTGTGTCAAATGTAGCTGACAGGTCCAGGAGGATCAGGATAGATGACAGTTTAGCAGATCTAGCAGCATGGAGCTTCTCAGTGACTGACAGAAGGGCAGTCTCTGTGGAATGTGCCACTTTGAATCCAGATTGGTTGGGATCATTAAGGTTGTTCTGTGAGAGATAAAGAGACATTTGGTTATAAACAGTCCTTTCAATAATTTTGGATATAAAAGAGAGAAGTGATACTGGACAAAAGTTGTTAACTTCTGATGGGTCCAGGCAGGGTTTCTTGAGGATGGGGATAACCCTACCCTTCTTAAAAGCAGCAGGAACATGACCAGATGATATGGAATGGTTGATGATGGTTGTGGTGAAGGGAAGGAGGTCTTGTGAGATGGCTTGAAGCATTGTGGAAGGGATTGGGTCTAAAGAACAGGTGGTGGGGTTAGATGATGAGATGATCTGCTGAATCTCATCAGATGACAGGTTGGAGAATTCTGCTAAGGGAGGGAAGGGAAGGTCCTGAGGTTCTGCTGTAGGAGTTTGGTTGGGAGCGAAGGACTGGCGGATTGCTGCAATTTTCCCATGATAGAATGTGGCAAAATCGTCAGCAGTCAGAGAGGAAGGGGCAGGAGGAGTCGGTGGGTTGAGTAGTGAGGAGATGTTATGGCGTTTGCCAGGATCATGTGCAGAGGCTTCCAGCTTTTCTCTGTAGAAGGTAGTTTTGCCAGAAGTCACGTCACGTGAGAATTTGGAGAGAATAGTCTGGTAAGAGACAAGAACGGCATCAAGCTGCGATTTCTTCCATCTTCTCTCTGCAGTTCTTAATTCTCTTCTGTTGTTGCGCAGTACATCAGATAGCCAAGGAGCAGGACAAGACGTCTTCCTTGGTGTAGATGACAGCGGGCAAAGGAGCTTTATGGATGAGGGGAGAGAAGAGAGGGAAGTTTCAGTCACAGTCTCTAGTGGTAGAGAGGAGAAGGAGTCTGGGTCTGGGAGGGACGATAGGGTGCATGAAGACACAGAGGAAGGGGAGACCGAGTGAAGGTTTCTGCGGGTAAAAGAGAAATTTTGGTGGTTAGTTTTACACAGAATAGGAAAGGTTATGGTGAAGGATACCAGGTAATGATCAGATTTATGAAGGGGAATAGTAGTGAGATCTGTGACTGGGGAAGGGCGGCAAAAAGCGAGGTCAAAAGAATTCCCTGCCTTGTGTGTGGGAGGGCAACTGTTTATAGTTAAAGAGAAAGAGTTAAGGAGAGGGAGAAGGAAAGAGGATCGGAGATTGTCAGAGGGGAGGTTGAAGTCTCCTAGAACAGTGAGAGGAGTGTTAACGGAAGGAAAAAGACTAAGATGCATGTCCATTTCATCCAGGACGTTTCCTAGAGAGCCAGGTGGACGGTAGATAACTAAGATGTGGAGGTTGATTGGAGAGGTTACCTTAACTGCATGAAATTCAAATGATGAAAAACTGTGATGAGACAGGTCAATAGGCGAGAAGGACCATCTCTTAGACAACAGCAGACCCGTACCACCACCTCTGCCAGTTTCTCGTGGAGAGTGAGAGAGTATATAGGCAGAGGATCGGGCAGCCGGTGTAGCTGAGTTCTGAGGAGATATCCAGGTCTCTGTTAGTGCCATAAAGTCAAAAGAGTAATGGGTAGCTCGGGCTGAGATAAAATCTGCCCTCTTCACAGCAGATTGGTCAACCACCAGTGCAGGACAATGAGACAGTACTGGAGGGTAGAGGAGGTTTCTGGGAGATCTGCCTCTGCTGTGTGAGTAAAAGCATCTTGTCTGTGAGAACTGACAGAGATAGGTTGAACACACATCCTTAACTCCTAGACAGAATGAGATATTTGTCTAAAAAGTTGTAATTCCCTACTAAGTAAGAATTTCTCTCTTTTCTATGTTCTCTCTTTCAATTCTATGTGCACTTGCTATCTAGATTCATGACCAACTTTGTTGCACTTATTTACTGCTACAGACACTTGTGTCTGAAACCCCTTCAATATATGTGGCTAAGCCCTGCCCACAATTCACACCTTAAGGAAGCCTGAAACTACTCTTGATTAATTACCTGAGAACAAATCACACTGCAATCAACACTACCAAACAGCAAGAACTAGGTATACAGTAAGAACCAGTTGTGTTTCAAAAACAGTACAAAGGTTAAAGACCTACCTTACCAGTGGAGAAGAATCCAATATAGAAAACTAAAGCACAGACTAAGGCTATAATTGACAAAATGTGACAATTACTGTGTCTACATGTACTATCTTATCATTTTGATTTATACACACTCACATCTCATACACACTTATATAATTATTTTGATTGTGTAAAGCTGCTTTGTGACAAAGCGCTATACAAATAAAATTTAATTGAATACTGTGTACCTCATAATTACTGTGTAACTAACCCTTCAACATTGTTAAATGTAAGTAATGTTACAATAACAAAAAACTGTGTATAACATGTAACATCTGTTGTTTTAATGGGAACAACTGTAGGCTGATAACATAACACTACTCACTGTAGTCAGCGTACGTCTAGTATGTGTGTGTGTGTGTGTGTGTGTGTGTGTCAGTGATGCGTCCCGTCTCTCTCCCATCCAGATGACAACGTACGGTGCGTTCTTACACAAAGGCTCATTCTGCAGGAACTCCTTCAACATCCTGGACCTGATCGTAGTCGGGGTCTCGCTGCTCTCCATGGGGATGGAGTGAGTTTCATCCAGGCTGAGATCTCTTACAGACAGATTACGTCTTTTGTGTGTGTTTGTGTGTTAGTGACTGTGAGTGTGTGTGTTGATGTAGATCCAGTGCCATCTCTGTGGTGAAGATCCTGCGAGTGCTGAGAGTCCTGAGACCTTTACGAGCCATAAACAGAGCAAAAGGACTCAAGGTGACTAAACACATGAACACACACACACACACACACACACACACACACATGAAATGGTCTATTGTGAATTTACTAAAAGGTTTGCGTTTAAGTTCATTTACTCTTCAGATTCAGGAAAATGTTGAATAACATGATTAAAGCTACAAGGTGTGTGTGTGTGTGTGTGTGTGTGTGTGTGTGTGTATGTATGTGCTTTTTTCAGCACGTGGTTCAGTGTGTGTTTGTGGCCATAAAGACGATCGGGAACATTGTGCTGGTCACCATGCTGCTAGACTTCATGTTCGCCTGCATCGGAGTTCAACTGTTTAGGGTAAAAGATTTCACTCACACTTGGGTCTGACCTTCTAAATGAGAGCAGAATGTGTGTGTGTGTGTGTGTGTGTGTGTGTGGGCGGGTGGGAGAAAGCGAGCGCATGTAGCATCATGTTAAATTCTGAGTGTAGTGAAGGAGGGTCCAGTCTGACGATGATGATGATGATGATGGTGTTGGTGGTGGTGAGACATTGTTTCTTTTTCAGGGTAAATTTTACGCCTGTACTGATGCACTCAAAATGACGGAAGCAGAGTGCAGGTGAGTGTTGACTTCACACTCACACATGTTTAAAGGTAGTATGCATGTCTGAACATCTGCATGGTGTGAACCTTTGTTTCCTGACTGCTGCACTTCTCAAATTCAAATTTTATTCGTCACATACAGTCATATACAGTATGACATGAAGTGAAAAGCTTATATGACTGCTGATGACCTCCAAATTTCAGAAAGGAAATTTCAGTATAAAATAAGAGAAATAAGAGAATTTTTCAAATTAGAAATATAGAGAAATATGGAAATAAACTTTAGCTGTAAAGGACTTTAGAATTTACATTATGTACAAGTAATAACATAATAAAATAGTAGAATAAAATTAGAAATAAAAAAATATATAATAAAATTAAGTATAGAGTTGAAATATAATGTAGAACCATGTCCAGTTATAGGCAAGATAATGTGTTGAATGTGCAGAATAGTGTGCAAGGTTGCTGTTCACAGTTCTGCGGTGTGCAAAATGTGCAAGTGTGCCATATAAGCAATGTGTTTGGTAGTGAGAAAGCACCTCAGAGTATTTAGTTCTGTGTGGTGTTGTGACTGAGATTTCTTATAGCCTGTGGAAAGAAGCTCCTTCTCATCACCTTGATCCAGCATTGCTTGTTGTAGATCGAGTGCAGGTCAGGGATCTTGGTTCAGCTGATCGCACCACCCTCTGTAGAGCTAATCTGTCCTGCATGATGCTGTTCCCGAACCAGGTTAAGATGTTTCCCTTCAGGATGCTGTCTGTAGTGCAAGAGTAGAAGTTTCTAAGCACCTTAGAGGGCAGTCTAAAGTCTCTCAAGCATCTGAGGTGGTAGAGACGCTGCCGGACCTTTTTCACCACTGTGTTGATGTGACAGGACCATGACAAGTCCTGTGTGATGTGAACACAGAGGTATTTGAAGCTGTCCACTCTCTCCACAGAGCTCTCGTTGATGACGGGAGTCTGGTAGTTCCTCTCCTGCTTAGTACTAAAGTCCACTATCAGCCCATTTGTCTTGCTGACATGGAGGAGGTTGTTCCTCTGAGACCAGTTCTCCAGATCCTAATCTCCTCCAGGTAGGCTGTCTCATCATTGTCACAGATCAGGCCCACAACGACGGTGTCATCAGCAAATGATGAATGTGGTGGAATTGGTAGTAGCTACACAGTCATAGGTGCACAATGAGTACAGCAGGGGCTCAGAACACACAACCCTGGGGGCTCCAGTTATGAGGGTGAGGGAGGCCGAGACATGTCTGCCCATCCTTACTGCCTGTGGTCTGCCAGTTAGACAGATCCACTGATGGTTAGGAGATCCACTGACACAGAGATGGGCTGAGTCCCAGGTGCTCCAGCTTGGTGGTGAGTGTGGAGGGAATTATAGTATAATAACCTAATTCCCCTTTCTAGTGTCCAGGTGGGTGAGTGATGTAGGGAGGAGGTGAGAGATGGCATCATAGGTAGAGTGATTTGGGCGGTATGCAAACTGCAGTGGATTCAGTGTGTCAGGTAGTTAAGAAATGATCAAGTCTCTGACCAGCCGCTCAAAACACTTCATCACTACTGAAGTCAGGGTTACAGGGTGATAATTGTTGAGGGAAGCAGGATGGGGTTTCTTTGGGACAGGAAGAATGGTGGACTCTTTAAAGCAAGTGTGGATTACCAACTGGGTTAAGGAGATGTTGAATGTTTCTGTGAACACAGGTGCTAGCATTGTTCTTAGCATAGTTAGCCTTGCTAGCACTATTTGCATTTCTGGCTGCAGCCACAGGCTCCTAGAGTCACTCTGTTGGGGCGGTGACTCTAGTTTCCTCCCCTAGCGCTGCTTCGCATCCTTCACGCCTTCTGAACATTGTATGGCACAGACTTGTACGGTTCCATGTCAACCGTACAAGTCCCGTGTTATAGGCAGTGATGCGAGATCTCAGTGCATCGAGGATGGTCTTATCCATCTATGGCTTCTGATTGGGAAACGTCCTTTTTGCACGGTATCATCCGTTAGTTTCCTATCCAGTTGTTTTTGGTATAACATAGGCATGACGCTACAGAACCATCAGCCAGAAGATCAGAAAACAGCTCAATGCTGTACGCCCAGCACGCGACCAGTACGCGCCTGATTCCAGCAACATTCCTGGAGTATATGATGGAATCAACAGAGCCATCAGTCCCATGTGAAACTATCAAAGATAAACAGCTGGAGCGCTGCTTTGACCAGTACTTATGGGAAAACACCATCTCAGTCACCACCCTTGATCATGTGGGTTTCCATCATTTCCAGACAAGATGTCAACTGTACAGAAGCTGAGCAAAGCCATCAACTCACTGCAATAAAGAGTTATGCTGAATGGAGCAGTGCTTTGTGAAATGGAAGACTGCATCATTGTCTAAAAACAAAGTGGACAAAAACAATTGCAACAGTTCCTGGGGAATTTCCTGCTCCGCAATCTGATCATCAGATCAGTCTGTAGAAAAAACAATGTGGTGCACTTGGGCATGGAGGTGTTCCTGGAATGATACACAAGTTTATCTACCGCAGTTGCACATGACCTCTTCCCAGACAGAAGAGTACATCAACACTTACTTTTAGGTATTTGGCCTTATCCAGAGCGACTTACATTTTTATCTCATAATATATCTGAGCAGTTGAGGGTCAAGGGCCAAATAGGGACTACTTGGTGGTCGTGAGATTTGAACCCAAGATCTCCTGAAGCATAGTCTAATGCCTTAACCACTGAACTACCCCTGACCCCCGCTAACACTAACTCAGAGGCTGAGGTGCAAAGGACCTGCTGTATGGCTGACTGGTCTCCAGAAAAAGAGCACAATTTCCACTTCAATGATGCTTAGAATTGAGATCTGAAGTTGTTTGATATGAAAGGAGTCGTCCAGTAATCATGATCTGTGGTGGCAGGAGCTGTATGAGAGCTTACATATAGGACAGGTTAAGCACAATGCTGAAGAACAGCCGGGAGATGATTGCTGCTGACACCAACTTCATAGGATTCTGGTAGAAAATTCCCATGTGTGGACTTCCGGTTAGCAGCCACATGGAGTAGACGTGTTAGAGAGGTGCTCCGATAATTTCGAACTTCTTCACTCCCTTTTTTGTCTCTAAATGTTAAATTAAATCTTTAGGATACAATAACTTTGTACTTTTCCCCACGGTCATCTATTTTCCACTTATTATGGCTACCAGGAGTGTTAAAACCGGGAAAAAAGATGACACTGCGGCCGCTCTAACAGTCGAGGCTATTTCTGCGCTGTTAGACAAATACCGTGAAGTGCTAGCAGCTGACTTTAAGTCCTTGTTTAGTTTACTGAAAAGTAAACTAAACCAAATTCAAGCCCAAGTAGAGGACCATGGTCAGCGCTTACCCTCATTAGAGCTCGCTACGGAAGACCTGAGCCAGCAAGTGAGCGAGTTGGAGAACATCTGCTCCGGAAAACAACTCGAAGTTAACGGGTCGTAGACCTACAGGGCCGGAGCAGGAGACAAAATCTGCGTGTCCTGGGTCTTCCAGAAGTTACAGAAGGTGGACTCCCTACCGAGTTCTTTTCTAAATTTCTGTGCGAGGTGTTTGGTAGTGAAACACTGCCATTCCCGCCTGAGATTGACCGAGCCCACCGTGTACCTGCATCCAAACCCGCTTCAGGACAGAGACCTCAGCCCGTCATTCTCCGTGTGCACCGGTACCAGGTCAAAGAACTTCTGATTCGAGAGGCACAGCGGAGAGGGAAGCTGGAATACCGCGGTCAGCAGGTTCGCATCGTGGAAGACTACGCTCCCGAAGTTTTAAGCCAGCGAGCCGAGTATAGAGACGTTATGACGGAGTTATACCAGTGTGGACTCCGGCCTTCTCTCCTGTATCCTGCACGGCTCCGGGTCACTCCGGAGGGGGAGGGGTGTGGGATCTCCAAAGCCAGTACTATGTTAGTTCTGTGTTCACAGTGTATGTTTAATATGTTCCTCTGTGCTTTACACTTTTGTCTTAAGGCTGACGCTGGGCATTTCAGTATTATTTATGTTTACATACCCACATCTTCTGACAAGGAGAATGAATAGTTCTTCAAACTTTGTGAGCTGGAATGTTAAGGGTTTAAACCATCCGGTCAAGAGAAGGAAGGCGCTCTCACACCTTAAACAACTTAACACTGCAATCGCCTTTTTACAAGAAACTCACATTGGCAGTTCTGATGACTCTCGCCTCATGTCGCGCTGGGAAGGGCAGCACTACCACTCAACCTTTCAGGCCAAAGCTACGGGCGTCTCAATTCTCATTTATCCAAACATCTCTTCTGAGCACCATAATGTTATTACTGATATACAGGGTCGCTACATCATTGTTTCAGGGAAATGATTTAATACTAATGTAGTGTTGGCTAATTTATATGCCCCTAATTATGATGATGTTTCCTTCTTTGAACATTTCTTTTCTGCTCTACCAGATCTGGGCTCATACTCTCTCATATTAGGGGGAGATTTGAACTGCTGTTTGGATGCATCACTTGACAGGTCATCGCCCAATCCTACACCACTGAGTAAATCTGCCATGCCACTTCAGTCCCGTCTCTGCAGCTTCGGCATCTCTGACATATGGCGCTTCCTCAATCCACAAAACAAAGAATACTCCTTTTTCTCACATGTTCATCACACTTTCTCCAGAATTGATTATTTCTTTGTAGACAATCAACTGATCCCAGTGGTTAATTCTTGTTCCTATCAGAGCATTGTGATATCGGATCATGCTCCAGTTGTTATGTCTATACAACTCCCTGATCTCCCTCAATTTACAAAACATTGGCGCTTTAATTCATCATTACTCATAGATGATGACTTTATTAAATTTATGGAAGACCAGATAGTTTTTTTCTTAAACACAAATGAAACACCTGAAGTGTGACGTTGAACTGTTTGGGATGCTCTGAAAGCCGACGTCAGGGGACAGATCATTTCATACACTGCAAACATGAAAAGGAAGACATATAAAGAACGAAAGGATCCGTCCAACCAAATTAAAGAAATAGATCAGCAGTATGCTCTTGCCCTTGTCAGGTTTGAACTTATTTCAACACATGTAATTGAAGGTCAGTTATTAAAGAGTCGGAGCCAATTTTACATTCACGCTGACAAATCTGGAAAACTTTTAGCCAATCAGTTAAGAGGATTTACAGCACAGCAACACATTACACAAATTCAGATGGAGGATGGTACCATTACTAATGATCATTCTAATATCAATGATGCATTTTGGAATTTTTACTCTCGATTATATACTTCTGAGTTCCCAAAAGGACCAGAGTTCAGTGGAGAAATTCCTGTCTCGACTAGATATTCCAACACTGTCCCCTGAGTCTAGATTAAGATTGGAAGAGCCCATGTCACAAGAGGAAATGGTTTCAGCCATGACATCACTGCAGTCTGGTAAGTCCTTGCTGAAGTCCTCGCTCGCAGATTAGAGAATGTTCTACCCTCAATTATATCTGAGGACCAGACCGGTTTTATCAAAAATCATCACTCTTACTTCAACATTTGACGCCTTATGTATCTTGTACACACCATCAGAGGGGATCCCTGAGTGTGTCCTTTCTCTGGATGCTGAAAAGGCTTTTGACTGTGTGGAATGGGAGTACAGTGGAACCTCGGATTGCGAGTAACATGGTTTACGAGTGTCCCGCAAACCGAGCAAAAATTTTAAATAAATTTTTAAGTATTAGTTTACGAGTGCCGAGTGTCATGTATCACTCATGCCACTCTTATTTTGACACCGGGCGTCACTCACTCACCTTTTCACTCATCCACACCCCCCCCCCCCCCCCCCCCCCCTAACACCACCGCTTCGCAAACACACAGAAACTCAGCTCGTCTCACACACCCACACCCACAGACGCTCTCTTGCCTTTTCACCCCCTCCCCGGCTTCACAAACACACAGAAACTCTACTCTGTCGCGATTCTTTTCAAAGGTAAGGTGCTGGTTCATTAGTTTTACAGTGATTCCCTTAGTATGCGCTCACGCCAGGTAAGACAGATTTCTTTTCCCTGTTAAAACGGTGTTTCCTTTGTGGTTGTGTGTGTGTGTGTGTGTGTGTGTGTTTGTTGTGAAATTTAAAAAGCGAGGTGTGGAGAGGGAGGAGGAGTGTTACTGTGTAAAACGAGGTGAGGGAAGGGGCTAATTCCACACACACACACACACACACACACACACACACGGCGCCTGCGCGCACCAACGGAAACACTTATCTGTCGAGATTTATTTGTACTTTTTTTAAAGGTAAAGTGCAGATTAATTTGGTTTATTTTCATTTTTTAGATTAATTATTTTTATGTATTTATTTTTTGGGGCTGTTTAACGAATAATTTGAGTTTTCATTATTTCTTATGGGAAATGATGATTTGGTTTACAAGTGTTTTGGAACACGAGCCCACTTCCTGAACGAATTATGCTTGTAATCTAAAGTTCCACTGTATTTATTTAAGGCTTTAGAAAAATGTAATTTTGGTTCAAGTTTTATCACTTGGGTTAAATTATTGTACTTAAGCCCTATTGCCTCAGTTCGGACAAATGCTCAGCAGTCTCAACCATTCAGCCTTCGGCGGGGAACTCGTCAGGGGTGTCCTCTTAGCCCATTACTCTTTAACCTCGCCATCGAGCCACTGGCAATCGCATTCCGTAGTTGTAGGGATGTAGTTGTAGGATATAGAGTTGTAGAGACTTTTTATATCAAATCCAATTTCCTCCCTGCCACCTTTGCTGTCATTACTAAGTGAATTTATCTATTTATCGGGATATAAATTGAATTTGCACAAAAGTTAACTTTTTCTGCTAAATAATACAACAGGAATGCAACACCTCCCTTTCAAGATAGTGAAAAATCAGTTTATCTATCTTGGTATTACAATTACAAGGAAACATAAACAACTTTTTAAAGAAAATTTTATTAGGTTGTTGAACCAAACACAAAAGGACTTGGGGCGGTGGACACCACTGTCCATGTCCCTGTGGGCCGCATTAATGCCATTAAAATGAGTATTCTTCCTAAATGTTTATATCTGTTTCAGTCTGTACCTGGTTTTATTCCCAAATCTTACTTTGTTGCTTTAGATTCAATTATATCATCTTACATTTGGAAAAGTAAAGATCCTCGATTGAACAAGTCCCTCCTTCAAAGATCTAAAAGAGACGGTGGCACGGCTTTAGCTAATTTTCTTTTTACTACTGGACAGCAAACATTCGATGTGTCATCTTTTGGGCATATTTTCATAACCAACCTAATCGCCCTGTCTGGGTGGAAATGGAACTGAACTCTGTTAAAGACCCCTCTGTCTCTGCACTGCTTGGATCTGCGCTCCCCGTCCCCTCAATTAAACCAATCAGTAATTCAGTTATTAGACATACAGTACCATGAGAATATGGGCTCAGTTCAGGAAGCACAGCGGTCTTCTGGGCTTTTCTCTCTCCAGTCCTGTCGTCTCTAACCAGCTCTTCCAACCGTCTTTACATGATTCAGTGTTTCAGGAATAGTACAGTAAGGGCATTAAGTTTTGCAAAGATTTGTTTGCTGTTCACAGGTTTGCATCAATCGAACAGCTTTCTGAGAGGTTTAACTTACCCAGATCTCATTTTTTCAGATATCTGCAAGTAAGACTCATCAATACCAAATGTCCCTGAGGCTCCTGATGCAAATATTATAGATCATCTCATCTGTTTGTCCCCGCTGCGTAAAGGCCTAATATCCACTATTAATGCTGGACTGATGGGTTTGAGTCACACCTCTTTGAGTAAAATCAAAACTGCTTGGGAGAAAGACCTCAGTGTGACACTGTCAGATGATACTTGGAATTCAATTCTCAAGCTTGTCATCTCCACCTCCTTATGCGCCGTCACTCTTTATTACAGTTTAAGGTTGTACACAGGACTCATTTCTCCAAACTCAAGCTTTCCCGTTTCTACCCAGACGTCGATCCTTGTTGTGATAAATGTAAAAGCGGAGAGGCGTCTCTTATTCATATGTACTGGACATGCCCGAATCTGGAAAAATCCTGGAGGGACGTCTTTAAAACCTTGTGGTACATATTGAAATGCAACCTTGAACCAGACGCTCTGATTGCTCTGTTTGGTATCACTGGAGAGGAAGATAAGCGTCTGACTCCGGCTAAACAGCGTTTGTTGTCTTTCGCGACACTCCTGGCCAGGCGTTCTCTTTTATTCAAGTGGAAGGACGCCACCTCACCCGCTCGCGCTCAGTGGCTGTATTTGTAGTTTGATTCCTTTCCTTTTAGTACACACCATACACTTACACTTACACGTTTGTTACCCTGCTAATGTAGCAATATCACACAGGAGAGAACACTGTACCACTGGATGTGCAGCTGAGTTGTACTCATGATGGTGCAGAAGGCATCACAGCCGTATTAACAGGAGGTTAAAGTAGTTTTTAACTCTTAGCAGTACTCTGTAGCCAAAAGGTGAGAAGATTAAACCAGGTTAAAGATGGAAATGAAAACATCAGTCAGCTCGTTTGCACAAGCTCTTAAGGCTCGGCCAGGGATGTTGTCTGGCCCTGCTGCCTTACATGGGTTAATCTTTCTCAATGCTTTGTATACCTGGCATAAGTGTTCAGTGGTCTGGGTGTCTCCCCTCTTTCCATGCTTACAACGCCTTCCCCGGAGCGTTCTCTTAGGGTCAGCTTGCTGGGGGTGGTGGTGGCTGCTGGTGCGAACAAAGGGTTATAGTTCGGGTGGTATAAAACAGCGTATTCAAAATAACCATGCAAATTAACAATGTCCAATAATTCTTGTCTGCTGTATATAAGTAGAGCATGGCATTTGTGCACTTCAAAAAAAAAAAAAAAAACCTAAGAAAAAAATGGCATTCGAGGAGCGAGCAAACACATCCACCTCACCATACACTGTTAGTGTAATTCACCACTGTAGAACACCTGGGATACCCAGCGATGCATATAGTTACATGTCACAGTGCTGTTACTGTCACCACTCATGGAACGCTTCATGTACAATCCGATTACTCGGTGAAAGCTAACTGCTGTGTAATGCTTAACATTTTTTAAGAAAATTGGGTTTTGTTAGTTACCAAACTAAGGTTTGTTCTGTTTTTAGGGGGAAATTTATCTTTTACCAGGACAATGCTTTGCACGAGATGGTGATCCACAGGAGGAAGTGGATAAACAGCGACTTAAACTTTGACAATGTGCTGAACGGCATGCTGGCCCTTTTCACTGCCTCTACCTTTGAGGGCTGGCCAAAGTAACACATCACACACCTAATACTTCACAGCTGCAGTTCAATTAGATGAAATACATTTTTGCAGTTTACACTTAGTGAGCAGACTCACCTTAGTGTGTGTGTGTGTGTGTGTGTGTGTAGGCTTCTGTATAAAGCCATTGATTCCAACATGGAGGATGTCGGCCCTGTGTACAATAACCGCATTGGGATCTCCATCTTCTTTATCGTCTATCTCATCCTCATCGCCTTCTTCATGATGAACATTTTTGTGGGCTTCGTGATCGTCACCTTCCAGGAGCAGGGGGAGCAGGAGTACAAGAACTGTGAGCTGGACAAAAACCAGGTGCAGCACCCGCTCATGTACATCACACCCGCGCTACCACAAAATTCTGACCTTTAACTCTGTGTACACGTCTACAGCGTCAGTGTGTGCAGTACGCTCTGAAGGCTCGTCCACTCCGATGCTACATACCTAAAAACCCGTATCAATATCAAGTGTGGTACATTGTGACGTCCTGCTACTTTGAGTACCTGATGTTCCTCCTCATCATGCTGAACACCATGTGCCTGGGGATGCAGGTATAAAGCTCTCACTGCAGCACAAACCAAAGCCTCGCTCCATACAGGGAACTCACTCTGACTGAGGTTCATTTGTGTGTTCACAGCTTCAGATGTGTGTTCATTTCAGATTTTTGGTCGAGTTGAGTTAAGTTGTGTGATTGTGTTTGAGTTGTGTTGTTCTCCCGCAGCACTGCAATCAGTCGGAGCACATCACACACCTGTCTGATATGCTGAATGTGATCTTCACTGTGCTTTTCACCATTGAGATGATCCTTAAAGTTGGAGCCTTCAAAGCCAAGGTGAGCTACATTACCCGTAATGCTTAAGTCATTTACACCTTAATTAACTACATTAATTATAATGCCCCTCCCACCATCTCTCTCAGGGGTATTTCGGGGACCCATGGAATGTTTTTGACTTCATCATTGTTGTTGGCAGCATTGTGGACGTCATCCTGAGTCAGATTAATGTAGGTCTAATCACTTCCATCTGAGATCCTCCATCAACTTCATCACCTTCACCATCATCACCTCCATCACTTTCATCACCTTCACCTCCATCACATTCATCATTATCACCTCCATCAACTCCATCACCTTCTCCTCCATCACCTTCACCATCGTCACCTCCATCACCTTCACCTCCATCACATTCATCATTATCACCTCCATCATCACCTTCACCTCCATCAACTCCATCACCTTCTCCTCTATCACCTTCACCATCGTCACCTCCATCACCTTCACCATCACCTTCACCATCACCTTCACCATCACCTTCACCATCACCTTCACCATCACCTTTATCATCACCTTCATCACCATCACATTCATCATTATCACTTCCATCATCACCTTCACCTCCATCAACTCCATCACCTTCTCCTCTATCACCTTCACCATCGTCACCTCCATCACCTTGATCATCACCTCCATCAACTTCACCATTGTCACCTCCATCACCATCACCTTCACCTCCATCACATTCATCATTATCACCTCCATCATCACCTTCACCTCCATCAACTCCATCACCTTCTCCTCTATCACCTTCACCATCGTCACCTCCATCACCTTCACCATCACCTTCATCATCACCTCCATCACCTTCACCATCGTCACCTCCATCACCATCACCATCACCTTCACCTTCATCACATTCATCATTATCACCTCCATCATCACCTTCACCTCCATCAACTCCATCACCTTCTCCTCCATCACCTTCACCATCGTCACCTTTATCTTCACCTCCATCAGCTTCATCATCACCTCCATCAGCTTCATCATCACCTCCATCAGCTTCACCATCGTCACCTCCATCACCTTCACCTTCACCTCCATCACCTTCATCATCACCTCCATCAGCTTCACCATCATCACCTTCTCCATCACCTTCACCTCCATCACTTTCATCATCACCTCCATCAGCTTCACCATCATCACCTTCACCATCACCTCCACCTTCATCACCTCTGTTACTTTCCTCATCATCACCATCCCCAGAGCACATCAGCACATCTAACACACACCTATTAATCATCAAATAATCACATCTCTATTCTGTTAATGATGTACAACAACAATGCTGTAACCCCGCCCTCTCTATGTAACCCCGCCCCCACAGATGGCCCTGGCTGCACAGGGAGGTCTGTACTGTCTGACCGGCTGCGAGGTAATTCTGTCTGCTGATATTAGTATTAAACTTATGAGAAAATACATGTTGGATCCTGAGTGTGTGTGTGTGTGTGTGTGTGTGTGTGTGTGTGTTCTTTTATCAGGAAGTGAACCCGATGCAGGAGATTGCAGTGAGTACTCACTCAGAAGCAGTTATATTCATTTATGAAACAATGATTAAACTACAATTTTGTGTGTGTGTGTGTGTGTGTGTGTGTGTGTGTGTGTGTGTGTGTGTAGGATTCTGAGAACATGAGTGTGTCCATCACTCTGTTCCGTCTGTTCCGTGTGATGCGTCTGGTGAAGCTGCTGAATCGGTTTGAAGGAATTCGAAACCTTCTGTGGACCTTCATCAAGTCGTTCCAGGTGTGTGTGTGTGTGTGTGTGTGTGTGTGTGTGTTCTCTTTCCTTCTGTAATATTACATATAACTGATTTGTGTGTGTGTTTAGGCTCTACCATATGTGGCTTTGCTCATCGTCATGCTCTTCTTCATCTATGCTGTCATTGGCATGCAGGTGAAACGCACACACACACACACACACACACACACACACACACACACACACACACAGAGTAGTTAGAAAATGTTTTGATTGGCTGCAGGTAAACCACAGTGATGATGGAGTGTGAGTAACGATCAGAGGGGGAAAGAGGACTAAAATTTTGTACTCAAGTAAAAGTGCTGTTACTTCAGTGAAATTTTACTAAATTTACTGAAGTACAAGTAAAGTTACTAT
The DNA here is from genome assembly GCA_013621035.1 of Clarias magur. Lineage (NCBI taxonomy): Eukaryota > Metazoa > Chordata > Actinopteri > Siluriformes > Clariidae > Clarias > Clarias magur. The sequence continues at coordinate 35,444 of QNUK01001240.1, forward strand.
TATAAAAATCTACTCAAGTAAAAAGTAGCTCATAAAAAATTAACTCAGAGTAAAAGTTACTGAGTAATTTTAGATTTTTTTTACAGCTTGGGGATGAGGCATTCTAGTGTAGTTCAAAAAAGGTGAGCAGATATAAATCTCAGACTAGTTGTTTTTAATGGAAGGAACACATTTACATAATAAAGCTGTTGTCTTTCTTGTGCTTGAAAATCAAAGTGGTCACTTAAATATGGCGTCACGTCCCAGTCTAGTGTCGCCGAACAGCAAGAGAACGTTCAAGGTAGCGCTGGGCGATTTTTTCGATTAATTCAAATTTACGTTTTAAGACTATTAAATTTTTTCTTAAATCGAGGTATCGTGATTTTTTATTAAAATATTAGATAAATTGTAATTGCACCAATGGGAGAATAATTAAGAGGCAAGATTGTGCGACCACCGCTCACCTGTGAGAGTTTAAAATCGATTTTACGGTTTGACTTTGGTGCGCCACCGCGAGCTTCTGTAGTTCGGCCACGCCCCCTCTGTGACTCACACGTGGGAAATACGAGATACAACATGGCAGCGCGCGCTGATAAAACCAAAGAGCTCGTTTCCAACAGAGGCGCGGTATCTTCAGTCGTATGGAAATTATTCGGGTTCGCAACTTTACACATTGAACAAGCCAAAGGCCGAAGTGTAAAATCTGTCTGAAGTTTGTGGCAACTAAAAGAAGCTAATTTCCTCGCGCACCTCAAACAGAGACACACTGATGAATCTGCGCGTGTTTGCTGCTGCGAGATAAACAAGACAAGCGGCAGCGCGAAGACACCGACTAAAAGCCAGGAGAAAACAGTGAACACATTTCCACACTGTATCCCATATGATAAGAGTCTCGATGGAAAGACATTATTACTGATGTGTCGCGTTGTATCGCTAAAGACATTATGACCAGATACACAGTTTTAAAAAATGCTGTCAGGCTCCTGTTTGATTTTATTCAGCATGTAAGTTGCATGTGGTTTGCAAAATTGTTTAAGTGATTTAATATATATACTTTTAATCCAAATAAGCAAGTAATGTTTGGTATATCGTTCTGCTTAAGTAAACAATAATAAAAAAAAAACTATACTTTGTTTTTTTACTTATATTTTTATTTATTTTAAGCAAAAAAATTGTTTTAAAATCGAAAGTTGAATTTGGTAAGAAAAAAAAATCGAGATTCAATTTATAGGGCACATCGCCCAGCTCTAGTTCAGGGTTCTATTATAAACTATATGGACATGGTGGTATATGGCAGAAAGAACTAGCCACGCCCCACCTACTGGTGAGTGCTCAAACATACAGTGAAATTATCTACAAATATATACAAAGAGCAACCAAAGCAAAGGGGCAAAGTAATAATCAAAGTCAATGGGAGGCAAAAAAGTCACAACCAAATACCAAAACGCCAGAATCACAATCTCTCTCCTCTTTCCCGCGTCGCTCTCCGGTTTATATCTGGTGGCGCTGGTTGATGACGTCACTCTCAGGGCGGAAGCGGCCGTGTGGAAGGTCAGGTAGACGCCGATGTGGGGAAACAGAAAACCTGGAGTGGAGTCTGGATCGGCGCGCAACCAGGACACGAGACACACACGCGTGCGCGCAACCAAGCATTTATACAAAGCAGAATAATTTTTTTTTTTTTTTTTTTGCATTTTCATTCATTTGTTTTACTCAGTAGCGATTATGATTTAAAATGTAGCGAATTACAATAAGGTGGAACCTTGGATTACGAGCGTAATTCATTCTGGAAGTTGGCTCGTGTTCCAAAACACTTGTAAACCAAATCATCATTTCCCAAAAGAAATAATGAAAACTCAAATTATTCGTTCAAAAAAAAAATACATAAAAATAATTAATACAATCTATAAAATGAAACTAAAACAAATTAATCTTAACAGGAAAAAAAGAAATCTCTCTGACACTGACGTGAGCACATACTAAGGGAATCACTGCGGTAAAGTAAAAAAAAAAAAGAACCAGCACCTTACCTTTGAAAAGAATCGCGACAGAGCAGAGTTTCTGTGTGTTTGCAAAGCCGGGGAGGGGGTGAAAAGGCGAGAGAGCGTCTGTCAGGGGGGGTGTGTGTGTCGGAGTCACATTACATGCACACACGCATAAGAAACTAAAAGAAAGAGGGAGATGTTGATTATACAAGTAAGAGATGAGCAGAGTTTCTGTGTGTTTGCGAACCGTGGGGGGGGAGGTTGGGGTGAAAAGGTGAGAGAGTGACGCTCGGTGTCAAAATAAGAGTCGCATGCGTGATACATGATACTCGGCGCTCGTAAACTAATATTTGCTCGGTTTCCGATTAAAAATTTATTAAAAATCTTTGCTCGGTTTGCGGAACACTCGTAAACCACATTACTCGCAATCCGAGGTTCCACTGTACTTCAAACAAAACATACTTAAGTAAAATTACTAATTTTAAAAACTACTTTAAAAAGTAAAAGTACACAAAAAACTACTCAATTACAGTAGCGCGAGTAAATGTCATCCGTTATGACATTTCATCACCTTATGACATTTCCACCTCTGGTAACGATAGATTCAGTGTGATGTTACACATACAGAACCGCTGTGTCTAATGTAACAGAACGTTCGGTCTGTCTGTCCCTCCGTCTGTATCTCTGTCTGTCTGTCCGTCTTTCGCAGTGTCTGTCTTTTGTGACTCAGCCCAGTCAGTAATTAAACAGGTGTGTGTGTGTGTGTGTGCGCCCCCTGCAGGTGTTTGGGAAGATTGCACTGATTGACGGAACAGTGATTAATCGCAATAATAATTTCCAGACCTTTCCGCAGGCCGTGCTGCTGCTCTTCAGGTGAGTTACACTTCAGGACACGTCTCTCACCAGCACAGACATGCATCTGACCTCTGTGTGTGTGTGTGTGTGTGTGTGTGTGCAGGTGCGCTACAGGTGAGGCGTGGCAGGAAGTGATGTTGGGGTGTTTATACGGTCAGCGCTGTGACCCTAAGTCGGATTACCTGCCGGGGGAGGAGTTCACCTGCGGCTCGGGATTCGCCGTCCTCTACTTCATGAGCTTCTACATGCTGTGTGCTTTCCTGGTGATCACACACACACCCACACTCACACACACGCGCACACACACACACACACACACACACACACACTGCACTGACTGACCACACTGTTGTGGTTTTAGATCATTAACCTGTTTGTGGCTGTCATCATGGATAACTTTGACTATCTGACGCGTGATTGGTCGATTCTCGGGCCGCATCATCTGGATGAGTTTAAGAAGATCTGGGCGGAGTACGACCCGGAAGCCACGTGAGTCTCCGGCCAATCACCTTGCAGCTTTACTGTCTTACTGTCTTGACTCTGCAGCCCCGCGCCATAAACACTGTACTTTAATGATGCTGTTACGCGTGTGTGTGTGTGCGTGTGTGCGTGTGTGTGTGTTCTGTAGGGGCAGGATTAAACACCTGGATGTTGTGACTCTGTTGAGAAGAATTCAGCCTCCTCTGGGCTTCGGCAAGTTCTGTCCTCACCGTGTCGCCTGCAAGGTGACACACACACACACACACACACACACGCACACACACACACACTTTTCTATTTAATATCTGATCATGTTGCTGTTGTCCACATCACAGTTTTGAAGTTTGTGTGTGTGTAGAGGCTGATCTCCATGAACATGCCATTAAACAGTGACGGCACCGTGACCTTTAATGCCACGCTGTTCGCTCTCGTGCGCACGGGACTGCGCATCAAAACTGAGGGTACACACACTCACGTATTCTAAACACACACACACACAATCTGCAGTACAGTTTAAGCTGTGTGATAATAAGTGGGTGTGGCCTGATCACTGCCTCTCGCTCTGATTGGTCAGGAAACTTCCAGCAGGCTAATGAGGAGCTGCGAGCGATTATTAAGAAGATCTGGAAGAGGACGAGCATGAAGCTGCTGGACCAGGTCATCCCACCCATCGGGGGTACGCACCCCAAAACTACACCTCACACTCTATACACTCCATACACTCAACACCCTGCACTTTACAGATCAATGTGTGTGTGTGTGTGTGTGTGTGTGTGTGTATAGATGACGAGGTGACGGTAGGCAAGTTCTACGCCACCTTTCTGATCCAGGAACACTTCAGGAAGTTTATAAAGCGTCAGGAGGAATATTACGGCTACAGACCGACCAAGAATAAAAAAACCACCAACGAAATTCAGGTCAAACTTCCTCCTCCTCCTCCCCCTCCTCCCCCCCTCTTCCTCCTCCACTCCCTCTTCCTCCCCCTCCTCCCCCCCTCTTCCTCCTCCACTCCCTCTTCCTCCCTCCTCCTCCCCCTCCTCCTAACACAGGTATTTTATTTAAAAAAAAAACTTACAGTCATACCGTCACACATGGTGGTGGTAGCGTCTGATTACCACTGACTGAGACGCTGTGGCGTGACCTTAAACAGCTTAAACCTTTCAACGTGACTGAATTAAAACAACTGTAGAAAGAACAGCTGGCCAAAATTCCTCCACAGTGATGTGAAAGACTGAAAGACTCAGTGCCAGTTATCACAAACACTTGATTGCAGTTTTTGCCATCATGGGTGGCACAACCAGTTATTACATTTAGGGGCAATTACTTTTCCACACACGGCACACAGTTACCCTCACGTGGTCTTTGTGTAATATTAAAATCTGTTTGATGACCTATATAATTTAAGTGTGACAAATATGCCAAAAAAATAAAACATCAGGAAGAGGTCTAATACTTTTCACAGCACACTACATGCGGAGTGCACGAACATCACCAGGTCACCAAGGACACGTCCTTACTCACTCCTTACTCACTCCTTACTCACTCCTTACTCACTACACACAGGCTGGGCTGAGGAGCATCGAGGAAGAGGCGGCTCCTGAGCTGCAGAGGGCGATTTCCGGGGACCTGATGGACGAAGACGAGATGGACAGAGTGATGGACGAGGCGGCTGAGGAGGCAATCTACAGGGTGAGTCCCAAACCGATTAAAACATTACAGGGTGAGTCCCAAACCGATTAAAACATTACAGGGTGAGTCCCAAACCGATTAAAACATTACAGGGTGAGTCCCAAACCGATTAAAACATTACAGGGTGAGTCCCAAACCGATTAAAGTCAAGTCAAGTCAAGTCAAGTAGGCTTTTATTGTCATTCCAGCCATATACAGTTAGTACACAGTGAAACGAAACAACGTTCCCCCAGGACCAGGGTGCTACATACATGTAACAACATAAATGTACAACATAAATTTTACATTTTTAAGTTACTCTAAAACTTTAAAACATTAAAACATTACACGGTGAGTCCCAAACCGAATAAAACATTACAGGGTGAGTCCCAAACCGATTAAGAAAGAACAGTTAAATTTTAAGACCCTTTCTATTTTCAGCTTCATCTTTGTCCTTTTCCCTCGTCCAGGGAAGACAAGTTCGGTCCTAGTGAGCCGCAATCCTGCAAATTTCAGCTCCAACCCTGAAAACAAATCTCACCTGTCTGTAGCCTTTAGTAATCCTGATGACGTTGATCAGCTTGTTCAGGTGTGTGTGATTGGGGTTGGAGCTGAACTCAGGATTTGCGGCTCTCCAGGACCGAACTTTCCTACCCTGCCCTATAGTGGACTGATATGTAATGTGTGTATAATGTGTGTGTGTGTGTGAGCAGCGTGCGGGCGGCCTGTTTGGGAACCACATGGACCCGTTCTCCCTGCAGCGAGGAGGAGCTGCACACACTCAGGTTGTGAGTCAGCGCCCTCTACAGATCAGTGAAGCCAAAGCGCAGGACAGTGACGCGTCAGCCCAAGTCTCCGCCCACACACACAACTACACACAATACAAATACACACACTACACAAACAATAACAACAACGCAAACAACAACAGCACACAAAGGTAAGAGTGTGAGTGTGTACATGTGTCTGTCTGAATAGGTGTGTACTGTGTGTGTGTGTGTGTGTGTAATATATATGCAGTTACAGGAAAAATTAAGACAGTTTTATATCGTTCCCCAGCGAAAACCGTTTCCCATCTTGCACCTCTGATGAAGTGTGTGGCCCAGTGAGTGCTGCTGAGCTGCTCATCCAGGAGGTACATGCGCGCGTACACACACACACACACACACACACACACACACTTAACACCTGGGCTGCACTACATAATCATAAGATGTTGCACAGAGAAGCCAGGTGTAACGGAGCCTTACTTCCTGTTTGTGTAGGTGCTGGAAGCAGGGGGTGTGGCCTGTCTCGCTGCTGACCGCAGTTTGATGAAGGAGGAGATGGTTGCAGCGCTGCACATGGACATGCAGGAGATGGAGACGGGAGCAGCGGCCGTGTTGAACACACGCGCGAAGACAAAAGCCACGCCCCTTCCCAGGTCTCTCCCAGTCACACGTGACCCGACGGTTGACATTGACATGAACTAGTAAAATATGCTAGCTTTAAAGATATTATTACTGCTGACTTGTGAAGGGGCGTGGCTAACTACATCATTCACAAGCATAATTAATAATGTTGGTTATGGAAACGTGGAAAACCATAATAAAAAAATATATCTAATAAAGAAATAATCAAATATAGAACTTCTGAGTGTTTAGTGTTTGTGCGCACAAGATTACTGGCATTGTTTCTCAACGCCAACGCAACCGCTATGAGCTCGATTCTGTCTGATGATGATGATGATGATGATCCGCGGCTCTTTGGATTAATGGCAGTGTTCATGTTTCAGGTTTTCTCGAATAGGTTTATATTCTACACAAAGAGTAAAGAAAATTACAGAGAGCTGATTAAACATCACAACTGAATGGCTTTATTGTTTAATTTCAACATAGAATATGAAAAAAGCTGGACCCCATATTGTGTGTGTGTGTGTGTGTGTGTCTGTGGTACTTTCTCCCATTCAGCTCGTAACATCTATACATTTTATATTACAGCAAAATATAACAATATACACACCAATAAATAATAATAATAATAAATGAGCTGCATCAGAAAGAGCATTCTGTCGTCATGGCAACAGTGTGAAGAAAAACACAACAAGCACCTACATGATTATAGTAAAATAGAATGAAAAAAAAAAGATTTAACACACCACTGATGACACAAACCATTTATGATGGAAATGTGTGTGTGTGTGTTTGATACAAAAAAAAAATGTAGCAAAAATACACCTTATATGTATAAAAGAGCTTATAGTGGAAACTGTGTGTGTGTGTGTTCTTTGTTCAATAGCTGCAGTGTTCTCATGGTTTTGCTGATTCATTACATTCTAGAACCCTCATTGCAAAGATACGGTGTTGCCGTGGTAACCAGGAAAGCCAGTGTTCTGATTGAGGGAGAAGCAGGTGAAAGAGAAACCAGCGGAAATCAGAAACACTAATAACTGAACAGTTCTGCTGGTGTGTGGTTGGTGAACTGTGTGCAGGTCAGCGGTAACAGCCAGTCATGGTGCAGGAGGCGGGGTTTATCACAACATATATAAAACATGGTGTGGCCTCTCCTGCTCTCAGCCAATAGGAACACAGCGTTCTGCAGGTGTGGCAGCAGGGGATTACGGGATATGATGAAGTAGTGTAAGAGGTGGAGTGGCGGTGGGGGTGGGGATGGGATAACTGTACTGGAAACAGACAGACAGACAGACAGCGGACAGACAGGTGTGTGTCTGTGCTCATCGCTTCCCTCCCTTCATGTAGGACGGGATCGCACCTCGCGCTGTCAGGCCCTCGAACCGCTTATACGTGTAGTTGATAAAAACCCAGTCCTTATTCTTATAGTTCGACTCCGCGTGACTACTGCCTGCTGCTGAGAGAGAGAGACAGGAGAGAGAGAAAGAGAGACAAGAGAAAGAGAGGAGAGAGTGAGAGAGACAGGAGAGAGAGAAAGAGAGAGGAGAGAGTGAGAGAGAAGAGAGTGAGAGAGACAGGAGAGAGAGAAGAGAGACAGGAGAGAGAGAGAGAGAGTGTGAGAGGAGAGAGAGAAAGAGAGTGAGAGAGAAAGAGAGTGAGAGAGGAGAGAGAGAGAAAGAGAGAGGAGAGAGTGAGAGAGAAGAGAGACAAGAGAAAGAGAGGAGAGAGTGAGAGAGACAGGAGAGAGAGAGTGAGAGAGACAGGAGAGAGAGAAGAGAGACAGGAGAGAGAGAGAGAGAGAGAGAGAGAGAGAGAGAGAGAGTGTGAGAGGAGAGAGAGAGAAAGAGAGACAGGAGAGAGAGAGGAGAGAGAGAGAGACAGGAGAGAGAGAGAGAGGTTTTAAACTCACTATTATGATAAAAATTAAAAAGACTATTTTACAATTTATACACAAATATATATATATGGGATAACTGTACTGGAAACAGACAGACAGACAGACAGCGGACAGACAGGTATATATATATATATGCACTTAACATTTAAAAAATAAAAAAGTTAAAATAAATCCAGACAGTTAAGTGTTTGTTTGTGCGCGCAGGCGCCGTGTATGTATGTGTGTGTGTGTGTGTGTGTGTGTGTGGAATTAGCCCCTCACCTCGTCTTAACAGTAAAACTCCTTCTCCCTCCCCCACCTCGCTTTTTAATTTTCACAACTAACATACACAATGCAAACACTGTTTTAACGGGGGAAAAAAAGAAATCTCCCTAATGATACTCGCGTGAGCAGACTAACGGAATCACTGCTGTAAAGTAAAAAATAAAAAATAAATTAACCAGCACCTTATCTTTGAAAAGAATCGCAACAGAGCAGAGTTTCTGTGTCGGGGAGGGGGTGAAAAGGCGAAAGAATGCCTGTGCGTGTGTCAGGGTGTTTGTGTGTTTGTGTGTGTGTGGGTGTCAAATTACGTGCACGGACACACATAAGAAACGCTGAAAGAGAGAGGGACATGTTGATTATGCAAGTAAGAGACAAGCATTAAGACCTAAGATTTATTGTTTTGGGCTGATTTAAGATTAAGATTCAAGATTAACACCAAGATTTATTGTTTTGGGCTGTAGAATGAATCGTTTGAGTTTTCATTATTTCTTATGGGAAAAGTCTATTTGGTTTACGAGTGTTTTTGGAATATGAACCCACTTCTGGAATGAATTGTGCTCATAATCCAAGGTTCACACACACACACACACACACACACATACCTATATACATGCACACGCACACTGACAAAATCAATATGCATACAGTACATACACGCATTCACACAGGACGCACACGTAGCACACACACACACAGTATTTACATATTTACACTTTTTTTTGTTGTAAGACCCACACACACACACACACACACACACTCCCTACTATTAACAAGACCTGTTTTTCAGTTTTAGTTTTTTTGTCCATTAGTTTACAGTTTTATTTACAGTTTGTTGTTTTGGTTTCAGCTGTTGTCTATTTTTTCTTCTTTCTGAGTGTCGGTTGTTTTTTTGTTACCTGTTGTGTTAGTTTTTTGCAGTTCTTTTAACGTTTTTACTACTCGTTTCTTCTGCGTTTTTGACAGCTGTAGAAACAGATTGACCTGCTCCTCGATGTCTACAGATGTGTGTGTGTGTGTGTGTGTGTGTGTGTGCGGTGCTGCACTCGGCCTCTTCACTCTCCTGTACCGCGGCGCTCTGAGTCTGACTGCGGATTTTCCATTTGGTTGTCGGTTCTGTGCTGGTTGTTTCCTCCCGTTTCCTCCTCGGTTTTATTGTCGTGGTGTCTTTAGGTGTCTGTGGCGATGTGCTGGTCTGCAGCTGCGGTGTTTCGGTGCAGACGTTGGGGGCGTGGTCACTGTCAGCACTGAACACTGTACCGGCATCAGGTTCTGCACTCGCGCTGTGTACAGTAGTACCGGTGTCGGGTTCAGCGCTGAGCGCAGGGCGTGTCTCAGGGACCTGTCTCCGGAAGGACAGCACGTGCTTCACGCTCGAGCTTTTACACCCGAGCGCGATGGGCTTCACGGGGCCGGTGAATTTCCCAAAGCGCGTGAGCTCCCTCAGTTTCTGCTCGTCCTTGATGAACGGGGGGGACGTTGGAGACCAACACTCGCGGTGCTGGCACAGACAGAAGGGTGACCCGGACCATGACGTCTCTCACTCGTTTTTGTTGCCATGGTTACGAGAGTTTTTTTTGTTCAGAAAGACCACCACCGCTTTATTCATCTGCGAGGAAGAGTAAATGTTCTGGCACCCGATCTGATCTCCCATGGCCAGCAGAACGTCCTCCAGCAGAACACCGTCTCCCACAACACACCTGACGCCATTCTGGAGAGACAAAGTCTCCCCACCGACCTCAGAGGCCATGGTGCCCCGCCCACTCTCTCTCACTATAAACTTTATATTCATATTTACACTATAAACTTTACTAAAGATAAATAAATAAACATATTCCAGAGAATTTGGCGGGACGCCAAACAGCCTTCCACGCGCTCGCTCACACCCAGCGCATGCGGAGAGAGAGAGACATAGAGAGAGATAGAGTGTGTGTGTGTGAGTGTGTGTGTGTGTGTGAGAGAGAGTGTGTGCGAGTGTGTGTCTCACCGGCAGGCTGCAGGATGTCTGACTCTGGAAACTCGTCAAAGTTTGATGTGTCGTCGATGCTCTTGATTTCAATAGGGATTGCTGCCGGTCTCTCTCTGCATCATACACACACACACACACTTCATAGTCAGTATAGACAAGAGTATTAGAAGCAGTATTAGAAGTATTAGACTTCCGGTGAGCAGCCACATGGAGTAGACGTGGTAGAGAGAGAGATACTCCAATTCCTAATTCCTTCTCACCTTTACTCGTCCCTGAATGTTAAATTTACTCTTTAGGGTGTAATAACTTTATTCTCTACCCCACGGTCATTTATTTTTCACTTACAATGGCTACTAGGGGCATTAATGCCGGGAAAAAGATCGACACTGCGACCGCACTAACAGTCGCCTCGACAAACAGCGTGAAGCGTTAGGGCTGAATTTAAATCCTCATTTCATTTACTGGAAACTAAACTGGACCAAAAGTGGAGAACCAGCGCTGACCCTCATTAGAACTCGCTACTTAACCCAAGTATCTCTTCTGAGAACCATAATGTTATTACAGATATACATGCTCGTTGTATCATTGTCTCAGGGAAATTATTCAATACTAATGTAGAAAGTAACAAATGACGTTTATTTGCGTTACTGTAATTGAGTAGTGTTTTTGTGTACTTCTACTTTTAAAAATCTGTAATTTTACTTTTAAAAGGCTTTTGACTGTGTGGAATGGGAGGATGTATCGACTTTAGAAAGTTTTTTAGGAGATGTTTTTAGAATTTTTTATTTAATTAAATTTTTATCACTTGGATTAAATTATTGTATTTAAGCCCTATCGCCCCAGTTCAGACATTCAGCCTTCAGTTCAGTCTCAACCATTCAGCCTTCGGAGGGGAACTCATCAGGGGTGTCCTCTTAGCCCATTACTCTTTAACATTCTTTAGCATTCCGTAGTTGTAGGGAGATATCTGGGATTTGGAGGCATGGAAAGGAACATGAAGTGTCCCTTTATGCAGATAGTCTTCTACTTTATATATCAAATCTAGTTTCCTTCCTGCCACCTTTGCTGTCATTGCTAAGTAAATTTAACTATTTTTCAGGATATAAATTGAATTTGCACAAAACTGAACTTTTTCTGCTAAATAATACAGCACTAACAACAGGAATGCAACACCTCCCTTTCAAGATAGTGAAAAATCAGTTTATCTATCTTGGTATTACAATTACAAGGAAACAAACATCTTTTTAAAGAAAATTCTCGCTTGCGGTCCCCTACCCCATATCGCTGCTGAGTGGGGTCAAATTTCTTGGAAAAGAAACTACAGGGATGTAGCTTCTGGTCTGGACCTCGTTGGGAGAGAACGGCCCCGGCGCCCACATCCAAAGCGTCCACCTCCACAACAAATGGTTTACTTGCATCTGGGTGCAGTAGAGAACCGGTGGCATAGGTCATGAAAGGCGATGATGGCGGCAGGGTTGAGGCTGAAGTGATGAGATGAGGGTCGAGTCAGAGCGGTTAAAGGGGCCGCAACCGTACTGTAGTGCCGGATAAAGCGACGATAGAAGTTCGCAAACCCGAGAAACCGTTGAAGCTGCTTGAGGGTCTTGGGTAGGGGCCAATGACGCACAACTTCCAGTTTCTGCGGGTCCATGGCCACACCCTGGGGTGAGATGACGAAACCCAGGAACGTGGTGGAGCGCTCGTGAAAGGCGCATTTTTCCAACTTATCCAAATGGGATGACCAAGCTCTCGTAGTGTCCAGTGGAGGCGATGAAGGCCGTCTTCCACTCATCGCCCACTCTGATACACACCAAGTTGTAGGTGCTCCGAAGGTCCAACTTTGTGAAGATGGTGGTGACAGAGAGGGCATCCAAGGCTGAGTTGGTAAGAGGCAACAGGTGTCTGTTCTTGATGGTGATGTTAAGCCCCCAATAATCGACACGAACGCAAGAAGAACCCCGCGGCGGCAGGCAAGGAGGAGGGCCGGATGGTGCCATTGCAAAGCGCGTCAGAAACATCTCTCCATCGCCTGAGTCTCGGTGGCAGAGAGGGAGTAAAGATGGCCGCGGGGAGGGACCGAGCCTGGCTGAAGGCCCGGTCGCCAGGTCATAGGGGCGATGAGGAGGAAGGTGTGTGGCTCGTCTCTTGCAGAACACTTCAGCCAGGTCTCAGTAGGCGACGTGGATGGCGTTGGTGTCGACATCGGGGGCCTCGAACTTCCTAGAACACGTCCCAGCCGGAGCCCGCTGGCAGAGTTCAGTGCAGGTCGGTCCCCACTGCAGGATCCGGTTTTGAGCCCAGGAGATGAGGGGCTCATGTTGGAGAAGGTGTCCGAGAATGATGGGTGGAGATGAAATGGAGGTGAGGTGGAACCAGATACGTTTGTGATGTTGGCCGATGACAAGGGTGAGGGGCTGAGTCTGAGTGATGATGGGGCTGGAGGAAAGGGGCCGACCGTCGACAGATGTGATACGAACGGGCTGGGATAACGCCTCAAGTTCCACCCCGAGTTCTTTGGCAAAAGAAGAGTCAATAAAGTTAGCTGCGGCACCAGAGTCGATGAACGCAGTACTTCTGACCCGTTTGTGGACAAACAGGAGGTGTACTTGGACCGTGAGACGGGAATTACTGGGTGTCGTGACCGAGAGGTGGAGGGAGCCCGGTGAGCTGCCCCGTTTGCTGGTGTTTCCCGGACAAAGTGGGCAGATGGCCCTGTGGTGCGCCGCTGACCCACAGTAGGCGCAGAGCCCTTCTCTGAAGCGCCGTTCCCATTATGCAGCGGTCAAGGAGGCGCGTCCTAGTTGCATGAGCTCCCTGGCTCCGGTGTCAACCGCGGCAGGAGGTGGAGATCCGACGGGTGCCATGGCGGTGGTGGTGAAGGAGGGACGAATCTCAGGAACCAGGACGTGAGGGATAACAGTTGGTGGTCAGGGCGTGGAGTATGAAGATGACGTAGTGGGCGGCAGGGTCCGGGGGGCTGGCCTCGGACGAGAGAGCAGGCGCTGGGCATTGCAGAGGGTGAGCTGGATTAATCCCTCCAGCGTTGCGGGAAGCTCTCGTCCGGCGAGTTCATCTTTTATCCGTGACGCCAGTCCCTCGTAGTAGGCCGTCCTACTTGCGACCGTATTACTTCCAGGTCCTAGTGTCCTAATTTTCGTTTTTACTACTGGGCAGCAAACATTCGATGTGGCATCTTTTGGCCATATTTTCATAACCAACCTAATCGCCCTGTCTGGGTGGAAATGGAAATAAACTCTGTCAAAGACCTCTCTGTTTCTGCACTCCAGCACTCTTTGGATCTGCACTCCCCATCCCCTCAATTAAATCAATCAATAATTCAGTTATTAGGCATACAGTACCTTGAGAATATGGGCTCAGTTCAGAAAGCACAGCGGTCTTCTGGGCTTTTCTCTTTCCAGTCCTATCGTCTCTAACCATCTCTTCCAACCTTCTTTACATGATTCAGTGTTTCAGGATATTCATATGTACTGGACATGTCCTAATTTAAAAAAATTCTGGAGGGACATCTTTTAAAACCAAACCCTCTGATTGCTCTTTTTGGTATCACTGGAGAGGAAGATAAGTGTCTAACTCCAGCTAAACGCAGATTACTCTCTTTTGTGACACTCCTGGCCAGGCGTTCTATTTTATTCAAGTGGAAGGATGCCACCTCACCCACCCACGCCCAGTGGCTCAGAGATATTATGTCCCGTTTGTCCCTGGAGAAGATTCACTACTCAATCTGTCATTCAGACTCAATTTCAACAGGTGTGGTCCCCTTTCCTTCTTTACACAAAGCTGGCTTGGAGTCAGGAGGGGTGGAGTGAGAAGTACAGGGGTTTTTAAAGGGTTTATGAAGTGTGCATTGAAACACTACATATTTACTCTGTTATATTCCTGTTTAAAATCAATAAAAATATTGTTGAAAGAAACGGGAGAAGATGATGTTATAATGATGATGATGATGGAGTCAGTGACCTGATGTGATCGTAATCAACTCCCTCGAAGAACGGGTTCCTCTTAATCTCCTCAACACCTGCAGCTCCGATACGGTGATCTGCTTCACAACAGAACCTGCGCGCACACACACACACACACACACACACACAGCGACACACACACACACACACACACACAGCCACACACACACACACACACACAGCATGCACACACACACACACACACAGCCATACACACACACACACACACAGCCAGCGACACACACACACACACACACACACACACAGCTTACACACACACACACACACAGCTATTACACACACACACACACACAGCTTACACACACACACACACACACACAGCTTGCACACACACACACACACAGCCACACACACACACACACACACAAAGGACACACACACACACACAGCCACACACACACACACACACAGCACACACACACACACACAGCTTACACACACACACACACACACACACACACACACACAGCGACACACACACACACACACAGCGACACACACACACACAGCGACACACACACACACACACAGCGACACATACACACACAGCGACACACAGTGTCAGTGTCCTTTGAAATGCACTGCAGTGTTTTAAGAGAGTGTTCTTGGTTATTGCCTGACATGCCCTATGTAGTGCACATGATTTTGCAGTGTAGAGCACATGATTCAGGGAGGAGGGCTTAGAGTGTAAGGGTTAGGGGTTAGGATGTAGGGGTTAGGGGGTATGGGGAGTGTGCTACCTGAGGATGAGGTGTTTGGCTCTGTCAGAGATCGGCACCTCAGGGGGGAACACCAGCGTCTCCTTCCAATTCATTACCTTTTTATACGTCTCCTGAGGAGTCTCGGAACAGAAGGGTGGATATCCTGCGCGCACACACACACACACACACACACAAAGGACTGTCCAATTTAAAAAAGTAGGACATGGCTGGATGTTACCACACACGTACACACAAACACACACAGGTACACACAAACACACACAGGTACACACAAACACACAGGTACACACAGGTACACACAAACACACACAGGTACACACAAACACACAGGTACACACAGGTACACACAAACACACACAGGTACACACAAACACACAGGTACACACAGGAACACACAGGTACACACAGGTACACACAGGTACACACAAACACACAGGTACACACAGGTACACACAAACACACAGGAACACACAGGTACACACAGGTACACACAAACACACAGGAACACACAGGTACACACAGGTACACACAGGTACAGAGCTCCACCCACCAATCAACATCTCATACATAATGACGCCCAGACTCCACCAGTCACACAGCTTGTTGTAGCCCGTCTGCATGAACACCTCCGGGGCAATGTAGTCTGGGGTCCCCACTGTGGAAAACGCCTGAGACACACACACACACATACACACATCAGATAAACAGCTCATAGAGACCCACAGACAGACAGAGAGAGAGGGAGAGAGAGGGAGAGGTTTTACACACACATTAGCACACATTAGTCGGTGTAAAGACAGGATGTGCCGCATGTTGGAGCTCTTACACCCGAGCGGGATCGCTCTCATGGGGCCGACCAACTTCCCGAAACGAGCAGCTCCTTCAATATGGCCTCGTCCTTTATGAACGGAGGCACGTTAGATATGAGCGCGCGCGTGGCGGGGACAGACTGAGGGGGGACTTTAACCGCGGCTCCTCTCACACAGATCCCGCGCCGCGTCAGCGCGCTCGCGAGGTCGACCCTGCTCACCAACACGGCCTTGTTCATCCGGGAGGCAGAGTAGATGTTCTCACACCCGATCCTCTCCCCCACCGCAAACAGAACGTCCTCGATCCGCTCGCCGTCCTCCGGGGACACATCGGACGCCATGCCGGAGAGACAAAGTCTCCACACCGGCCTCAGGGGACATGGTGCCCCGCCCGCTCTCTCTCTCACTATAAACTTTATATATTTATTTGTTAACTATAACATTTACTGATAAAAGAAAAAATACATCAAAAATAAATAAATAAACTGGCTCCAGAAAACTTGGCAGGACGCCAAACAGCCTTCCGCTCGATCACTCACACCCGGCGCAGAGAGAGAGACAGAGAGAGAGACAGAGAGAGAGAGAGACAGAGAGAGAGACAGAGAGAGAGAGAGAGAGAGAGAGAGACAGAGAGAGAGACAGAGAGAGAGAGAGACAGAGAGAGAGACAGAGAGAGAGACAGAGAGAGAGACAGAGAGAGAGAGAGACAGAGAGAGACTTTTTTTACTTTTAAACAATCCTTTACAAGTTTTGTTGTATAAAATGGAATAAGGATTGAGTTTATAAATAATTGATCAAAATAGATAGATAGATAAATAAATAAAGACATTAAGGCATTATAGTTCTTTTTTAAAAACATATATAGTTATTGTGCTTTTTTTCAGTTAAAATATGCGGCAAAGTTGATTTCTTCATCCTCTACTGAGCACAAGGTCTCCTCACAGCACCATATGTCTTTCATACTCTTGTAAAAATTAAAATCAATTAAAATTCTTGATTTGACAAGTCTGGAGAAGATCTTTTTGGGGTCGCAGTCTGTGCTTTGTGCCAGCTTATTTTTTCTGCTTATATAAATTGCCATCTTGGCCTGACCAATGGTAAAATTAATAAGCTGGCATTTGAACCTGTTTCTCCGGACGTATTTAAAACCAAGAATAAAAAGCTGATGAGTAAAATCTACATTCAGTGGTAAAAAAAATGTGTTTTAAAAGGTTAAACAAACTTGGAACAAAAGTGGAACGTGTGGGGGAAGTAAACTACAAGCTACAACAGCCAGGTAGGCGAAAACCTCTAAAAGTCTATCACATCAACCTGTGTCTTCCATCTCCGACAAGTGCTGGCAGAGCTCAGAGGAGCTGGATTGACCACCAACCCAAAAAAATGTCATCTAGGGCTGAAAGAGGCACAATAGCTGGGATACTGCATTGGGAGGGGGCTGCTAAAACCACAGGAGAAGAAGGTACAGGCAATCCATACATACCCACAGCCAAGATCAAAAAAAGCAGGTGTGGTCGTTTCTGGGTTTAGCTGGCTACTACCGCCGTTTTGTGCCTAACTTCTCTTCCGTTACAGCTCCTCTCTCAAACCTGTTACGAGTGCGCCTTCACACAACTGAAAGCCCTCCTCTCCAGCTCCCCAATTTTCCGGAATCCAGACTCTGAAAAACAGTTCATCGTCCACACAGACGCATCCGAAACAGGTCTCGGGGGGGTCTTATCACAAGTTTTCAACGAGGAGGAGCACCCGGTGGTATACGTGAGTAGGAAACTCAGCTCAGCAGAACAAAAATACGCAGTGGTAGAGCGCGAGGCCCAGTGAACGAATTAAGGTACTACTTAACAGGGAGACATTTTTTGCTAGTGACTGACCATGAACCCCTACAGTGGATGGCGAGGGCAAAAGACACTAACCCCCGCATCACACGATGGTTCCTATCTCTGCAGGATTATTCGTTCACGATACAACACAGGGCCGGAGCACAGCACGGGAATGCGGACGGCCTTTCACGGAGCCATGCGCTGTGAACAGGAAAGGAAAGGTGCACGAAACTGTGTGTGTGTGGGGGGGGGGGGTTCGGGGGGTATTGTGACGGAGAACCGTACATCTGCTCAGCTTTCTATTGAACTCCGCGCACCAACCAACACTTCAGCACCAAGGACAGCGGAAAAGGGGCGGGGCGCCGTAACCATTCACGGACGGCTTCCCATTTTCATTCACCGTCCAGCTATAAAAGGAGAGCGGAGCTCCAGTTCGGCGGTGGGTATGAAACGTAGAGCGAGAACTGTTAATGTTGACTTGCGTTCTTGGATTTTATTCCTGAAGACTCCGAGGATCCCGCTGAACCCTGAGCGAAACCGCGTAGGAGGGTTAACCGGCGCGACTCGGACTCTTCGCTCGCCGCCTCACCACCGGTGCCCAGCTACTGCGACACTCCAGTACGGCGACACCCCCTGACTATAATCGGGTTCGCCCCGATTCACCTGCCTCCTGCACCGATTCTGCACTCCTTCACCACCCCACAATCATAGTATCTAGTGAAAAAAGGCGAACAAATAATAAAGCTGTTCCACTTGGTACACCGCAACCACTGTGTCCGTGCCTTTGTCAGTTCACCGCTGCCCATAGGGCTATGTGTATATCTATTTTGTTTATTTATTTATTTATTTATTTATTATTACTAATATTTCATTTATTTATTTTTATTATTACTATTTTATTTATATTTATTTATTTGTTCATATATATATGTTTTCTGGGGGAGGGTTTGTTTGTGTCTACTTAACATGATATTCTTTCATATCTAATATGTTTATAAGTTTATATAGGTTTATAAAGTAAAACTGATATTATTATAATGTAATTAATGTTTTCTAATTGCTTTGGCAACAATGTAATACTTCTGTTAACATTCATGCCAATAAAGCTCTTCTGAACTGAACTGAGAGACAGAGAGAGAGACAGAAAGACAGAGAGAGACAGATTCGAGTGGTGTGTAATCAGTGTGTTATTACCAGCTGCCTCCTGTTGCGCTTCCATGTTTCTGCTTTTCTCTTAGAGTTCATGTTCTGAGAGCCTTTGGGTGCAACACACACACACACACACACACAGAGTTGAGTAAGAGGCAGGATGAGCAGCGGTGCATGCTGGGAAACAGAGCTGCACTTACTAAAGTCAGTGTTGAGGCTGTAGCTCAGGTTTCTGTAGAACTCAGTACGGTGAGCTTTTTTAAGTCCAGTACACAGCCCGAAATCAGAGAGTTTAACATGACCCTGTAACACACACACACACACACACACACACACACACACACACACCAGTGAAGCGTACTGCAGCTCAGTATGTAGGGAAAAGAAAGAGGAAGAAGAAAGCAGAAGAGGAAGAAGGTTTGGAGAGAGAGAGAGAGAGAGAAAGATTAATTTTAAAGTCAAAGAAAACTGCACAGAAAGCATGTGTGTGTGTGTGTGTGTGTGTGTGTGTGTGTGTGTGTGTGAGAGAGAGAGACCTTCGAGTCGAGCAGCAGGTTATCAGGTTTGATGTCTCGGTGGATGAAGCCGAGCTGGTGGATGGAGTCGATGGCCAGAACCGTTTCAGCAACGTAGAACTGCGTCTCCTCCTCCGTCAGGGTGTCTTTCTTCATCAGCAGTGTCATCATGTCTCCTACAGGGGGCGCAGTCACAACCACAGCTCTATAACACACTCACACTCCACCATGTCTCCTACAGGGGGTGCAGTCACAACCACACCATATACCCATACACACACTGCACACTCGTACACACACACTACCCATACTACACACACACACACACACACACACACACACACACACACACTGCCCATACTATACACACTGCACACACACACACTACCCATACTATACACACTGCACACACACACTACCCATACTATACACATACACACTGCCCATACTAGACACACACACACACACACACACACATACTACCCATACTACACACTGCACACACTACCCATACTACACACTGCACACACACACACACACACACACATACACACACACACACTTCCCATACTATACACACACACACACACACACACATACACACACACACACTTCCCATACTATACACACACACACACACACACACACACACACACACACACACACACACACTATACCACACACACACACACACACACACACACACACTTCCCATACTATACACACACACACACACACACACACACACACACACACTGCCCATACTATACACACTGCACACACACACACACAACCCATACTATACACACTGCACACACACACACACACACACACACACTACAGTATGTCTCCTGTGTGAATGTATGTGAGTGTACAGTATGTGTATGAGTGTGTGTGTGTGTGAAGTGTGTATGTTTATGTGTGTATGGGTAGTGTGTGTGTGTATGTTTATGTATGTGTGTGTGTCTACATGTGCGTACGTGTGTGTGTGTGTGTGTATGGGTAGTGTGCAGTGTGTGTGTGTGTGTGTGTGTGTGTGTGTGTATGGGTAGTGTGCAGTGTGTGTGTGTGTATGGGTAATGTGCAGTGTGTGTGTGTGTGTGTAGCAGCACCTCCAGGCAGGAACTCCATGAGCAGGTAGAGATTCTGTTTATCTTGAAAACTATAGAACATCTTCACCACCCATAGACTGTCTGCCTGAACCAGTATATCTCTCTCTGCACGGATATGAGCCACCTGAGACACAGAGAGAGAGAGAGAGAGAGAGAGAGACAGGTGAGAGAGAGAGAGAGAGAGAGGTGAGAGAGAGGGAGAGAGAGACAGGTGAGAGAGAGGGAGAGAGAGAGAGAGACAGGTGAGAGAGAGAGACAGGTGAGAGAGAGAGACAGGTGAGAGAGAGGGAGAGAGAGACAGGTGAGAGAGAGGGAGAGAGAGAGAGACAGGTGAGAGAGAGAGACAGGTGAGAGAGAGAGAGAGAGACAGGTGAGAGAGAGAGACAGGTGAGAGAGAGAGAGACAGGTGAAGGACAGACAGGTAAACTCTCAGAGTCTTCGTCTCATCACCTGTTCTTTTTCCAGCATGTCGGCCTTACGCAGAATCTTCATGGCATAAACGTGACCTGTGTCCTTCTTTTGCACCAGACGCACCTGAGGATCACAAACACATACACACACACACACACACACACACACACACACCTTCTTCAACTCACCCTCTAACTATATACATGTGTGTGTTTTTGTGTGCAGTGTACACGAGCACTGTCTCTTTGATCATTTCATCATTTTAGTGACCGTGTGCACTGTGTTCTGTGCAGTGTATTAGGTTGTGTGCAGTCTGCTTTGGACTATGTGCAGTGTGCTGTGTGGAGTGTGTGTTTTGTTGTGTGTGTGCAGTGTGTGTTCTGATGTGTGTGCAGTACCTCTCCAAATGCTCCTCGTCCGATCACTTTCAGTGATTCAAAGTCTTCCAAACCGAGTCTGGTTCTCTTTAAGCGCAGGAACTCGGTCTCCTTCTTCGCATGCTGAGAGCGTCTCACTCGCTTCTGCGGGGAACAAAGCATACTTCAGCCATAGTGCACCTCATTACACCGCGCCGAACCTCATGTACCTCATTACACCGCGCCGAACCTCATGTACCTCATTACACCGCGCCGAACCTCATGTACCTCATTACACCTCGCCGAACCTCATGTACCTCATTACACCGCGCCGAACCTCATGTACCTCATTACACCGCACCGAACCTCATGTACCTCATTACACCTCGCCGAACCTCATGTACCTCATTACACCTCGCCGAACCTCATTACACCTCGCTGTACCTCCCTTCTCATCACTCCACCTCAGTATTCAATTTTATTTTATTTGTATAGCGCTTTTAACAATTTTCATCATCACAAAGCAGCTTTACACAATCAAAATAATTATTTATGTTTGTATATAATGTAAATGTGTATGAATCAAAAAATGGTCAGATAGTCCTTGATGAACGAGCCGAGGGCGATAGCGGCAAGGAAAAACTCCCCGGTTCCTCTCAAGGTTCCTTCCTGTCACCATCTCAGGGAGTTTTTCCTTCAGCACCGTCGCCCTCGACTCGTTCATCAGGGACCATCTGATCATTCTGACTCACACACACTCACATCTCACACACACTTCAATAATTTTCTTTTGATTCTGTAAAGCTGCTTTGTGACAATGACCGTTGTGAATAATAAAATACAGTACAGAGCAAAAGTTTGGACACCCCTTCTCATTCAGCGAGTTTTCTTTCTTGTGTTCTTTCTTGTGTTCTTCAGCCCAAACGCGTCTCTTCTGCTTGTTGCCTGTCCTTAGCAGTGGTTTCCTAGCAGATCTTCCAGCATGAAGCGACTCTCTGTCTTCCTTTCCTGGGCCGGTCCGCATGTCAGCCGGTTTCTTTGTAGCGCTTGATGGTTTTTGTGACTGCACTTGGGGACACTTTCAAAGTTTTCCCATTTTTTCGGACTGACTGACCTTCATTTCTTAAAGTAATGATGGCGCTCGTTTTTCTTTACTTAGCTGCTTTTTTCTTGCCACAATACAAATTCAAACTCTTTGAAGGAGAAGGGGCGTGCAAACTTTTGGTCTGTACTGTATAAAACCGTTATGAATCAAATTTAATTGAATTATACCTCTCTTCACCTCACTGCACCCCAGTACACCTCAATGCATCCATCCATCTGTACTCCAACTAGGGACCGTGGAGGTCACTGGTGACCGTTGTATTTATTCCCAGTTGTACAACTGTTGTAGGACCTCTGGTCAACACTCACAAACTACGGGCAATTTGGAAACGCCAGTTAGCCTAATCTGCATGTCTTTGGACTGTGGGAGGAAACGGGAGTACCCAGGAGAAACCCCCCAGGCACGGGGAGAACATACAGACTCCATGCCACAGACCTGACGCGAAAATCAAACCCAGGACCTGGAGGACCGCCCCTTACTGCACCTCATTACAACACATATCAGTAGAGATTACCCATAAGGCACTGCAATGTGTGAAAAACCAGATCGTTCTTATAACGCAGTAAAGAACATGACTGAGGACTCGTCCACACCTCTTCATCAGGAAGTCCCTCTTCATCCATCACTTTCTCCAGTTTTTGCTGCCTAAACAAAAACATACAAAATGGAAATCAAACAAAGTAAACACTTCACTGCGTGCGTGCACACACACCGAGTGTGTGTGTGTGTGTGTGTGTGTGTGTGTGTGTGTGTGAGTGACACAACAACAAAAGAACAGAATCAACATGAAAGGTACAGAATGTGCAGTAACCACATGTGTACCCCCCCCCCCACACACACACACACACACAAATGCTTTTTAAAAGTTAATAAGAAGCAAAAACTCACAATATTATTAACTTCATTACTGAGGAAAACACACCTACCCTTTAGTGTTTATAAATGTGTGTATGTGTGTGTACTTGTACCTCATCTCTCGTTCCTCATGCTGTGTGACCAGCGTGCTGTAGAAGTTCTCCAGAGTCACCTTGGCCATGGTCACTCTCTCCTTAGTGTGATTACTCATTAATGACCCGGAGGTGTGGCCTCGCATCGCCATGTCTACCTAAAACACACACACACACACACACACACAGTTTATCACACTCTATGCACACTACACACACACACTGCCACCAAGCAGCTATATTTTAAGTTCTGTGCCCTCAAGCTGCCCCATTTGGTTAATGTCACTGTGATTGACAGGTGACAGGGCGTGGCCCTTGGGGCGTGGACATTTCACCTCTACTTAACTCCTGGCATTTACACCAGTGACATGGTGTTCCTCCACTCAGGAGCCTGTGACAGTGGTTTTGATGCAGAGTGTGTGTGTATGTGAGACTCGAGCCTGGTCTGTGAGCAGTGTCAGGGTGATGTAGGGTAAACTGCGCCAGAACGTCACACACACGAAGCAGAAACGCTGCTCCACCCCGCATGCAAATCACACACAAAACATCTGATCTTTCTGTCTTTTAAAATCAGTGACTTTAGTAGAACACTTTCACTTCATCTTAAACATCACACTAATCAACAAACTGAGCATTCCTTAGCGCGCGCGCGCGCACACACACACACACACACACACACACACACACACACACTGAGCAAAAACTCAGCCTCAAGTGCTTTATTATAATAAGACTGTTCACATAATACACAGCCTGCCTTTAACATAAAGCATAAAAATTACAATTAAATATACAAATATATAAATGAGACTGTCAGCACACACACTCACACACACTGACTCAGACACATGCAAGGTAATTTGCATTAACTGCGAAAGCAAAGATTGGGCAGATATCTTCAGTTATGAGAAATACTTCCTGTTTTATAGAATAACAGCATCACACACACACATGTACACACACACACAAACACACATGCACCTTCTTTACGTAAAAGGTAAAAAAATTATCCCAAATGCTTTCTCTTTGTCAGCTAACAAAACCACACACATACTGTCACACTCACACACACGCCCAGACACAAACACACAAAAACACACCCATACACACACACTGAAGCGAGACAGTCAAATAAGCCCTACTTTGTTTGCGAAGTGCAGGTTGTGATTAGTGGTGTGAGACACAGCCGTGGTCGAGCGCACTAACTTTAGAGCCAAACACACTCCGTCTAAAATGGTGCAGTCAAGAATGAGTGTGTGTTTCTGTGCCTGTGGTGTGTGTGTGTCTGTGGTGTGTGTCTCTGTGTGTATAGCTTTAAATTTAGAGACAGGGAAGTTAACAATGGAAGTGTTTTAGAACTAGTGCAATAAGTAGAATTAAACTGTCACTCTGAGACTCCGAGCGACGCCGTGACCCTGAGACTCCGAGCGACGCCGTGACCCTGAGACTCCGAGCGACGCCGTGACCCTGAGACTCCGAGCGACGCCGTGACCCTGAGACTCCGAGCGACGCCGTGACCCTGAGACTCCGAGCGACGCCGTGACCCTGAGACTCCGAGCGAGGCCGTGACCCTGAGACTCCGAGCGAGGCCGTGACCCTGAGACTCCGAGCGAGGCCGTGACCCTGAGACTCCGAGCGAGGCTGTGACTCTGGACGTCTCGGCAAGTCATTGACTCTGAGACTGCGAGAGAGTGACTCTGTGATTCAGAGTGAGTCAGTGACTCAGGGAGTGTGCTGAAACCTGCCCAAAAATATGATGCAAAGCTGCTTTTATTGACATCAACATACAGTTTACAGCTGTCCAGGCCGTTGCCATAGTTACCACAACAGTATTTAACTTCCACCTCCATAAAGCGGTGTTTAACCTGCATCCACACCTAAACAACAAAAGCACACAAACGCTGTGACGTTAGCTAGCGTTAACACCTACAGTGTAAGGAATGCCTGCATAAAGCCTTATTCAGATGAGATTAGTTTTCCACATGGAGGCGTGTGTGTAATTATTAACTAAGTATCTCTGGGATTGTAGCCTGAATCTGTCATGTCAGTACACCTTATTTCACATTAAAGTAAAGTGCACACACTCAGACACACACTCACACACAGGTGTTTGAAACACAGAAAAGCTGCACTAAACTCTTACAACACTTAAACTCTAAACCTGCAATAATTAAACCTTTACACTGGTGTGTTCAGCTGAAAGAGTTAATGCCGTACTAAACAGACAACAGGATGGTACTAACACCTGGATGAGTAAAGGTACATTATGGTGAGTTAAAATTAAACACTCACTGTAATTCACACATACTAGGGGTAGTTAGTTGAGTTTAATATTCACTGTAACTTACTGTAAGTTTAACACTCACTGTATGTCTCAGAGGCCTAAGGCACTGAGTTACAGATCGGAAGATCGGCGGTTCGATTCCCAGCTCAGCCAGGTTGCCACTGTTGGGCCCTTGAGCGAGGCCCTTAACCCTAAGTGCTCCAGGGGGCGCTGTACCATGGCTGACCCTGCGCTCTGACCCCAGGTACGCTGGGCAATGCCAAGAAGGAATTTCACTGTTCTGTAATGTATATGTGACAAATCAAGGCTTAACTAACTAAACACTTACTGTATGTTACTAAGTGTAAATTGAACACTCACTAAAAGTTTAAATAGTCAGTGTATGTTAGACAATCCAAGTTAAATATATTAATAAATTAAATAAACAATTTACTGTACATAAAATACTCACTGTATGCTTCTTTAAGTAAAATATTCACCGTCAGTTAAACACTGACTGTATTAATTACTGTAAGTGAAACACTTAAACACTTCATGTTGGTTCCATTCTCTAGGTACTGCGCATTACTTACGTTACTGTAAGTTACACATTTACTGTACGATACTCGGTGGAAATTAAAGTCCCACCAACATCGAAACATTTGCTGTTAGTTAAAAGCCACAGTAAGTTCAACACACTGTACGTTTCTGTGTGTGTGTGTGTGTGTGTGTGTGTGTTCACCCGGGCGGGTTTGTTGTTAGGAATGATGTGAGTAAGAGCGATGACGTGGTCAGTAAATGTTGAATAAAGTCTCAGACCGAAGCGACTCATATTTCTGCCTTAAAGCGTTTTTCATCTTGAAACCCGTTTACACTTTAATCCGCAGCGCTCGCGCTCTTACCTGCGCGTTCACTTCGGATCTTTTCTTCAACACTTCCCGCGATGCTTTTGTTCTTCTCCGTCAACTTCACCTCGACAAACACACACACACACGCTCGCGCTCTCTCTCTCACACACACACGCTCGCGCTCTCTCTCTCACACACACACACGCGCGCGCGCGCTCTCTCTCTCTCTCTCTCTCACACACACACACACACACAGAGACGAGTTCCCTGACCAGTCTCTCAAGGTGTGTGTGTGTGTCTGTTTATTAATAAAGTGAAAGTCAGGGGGAAAAAATTCTCGAGTCTCAAACTTAAATGACGAGTTTCAACCGAAATACGTAAAATGCCCCGCCCTTTTCTTCCACTGCCCACAAACACCTCCCTCTCTCACACACACACACACACACACACACACACTGGTCAAACAAAAATGAGAACTAAGCGAACAGAAAGAATTGGGCAAGTACCTCACACTTTCATAATCTCTGTCTAACTGCATTTAAACTCTCTCAACTTCACTCTAATCCCCCAGTGTGTGTGTGTGTGTGTGTGTGTGTGTGTGTGTAACTGGTCTCTCATCTTCCCTAGTGTGTGTGTGTGTGTGTGTGTAACTGGTCTCTCATCTTCCCCAGTGTGTGTGTGTGTGTGTGTGCGCATGACTGGTCTCTCATCTTCCCCAATGTGTGTGTGTGTGTGTGTGTGTGTGTGTGTAACTGGTCTCTCATCTTCCCTAGTGTGTGTGTGTGTGTGTGTGTGTGTGTGTGTGTGTGTGTGTGTGTAACTGGTCTCTCATCTTCCCCAATGTGTGTGTGTGTGTGTGTAACTGGTCTCTCATCTTCCCCAGTGTGTGTGTGTGTGTGTGTGTGTGTGTGCGCGTGACTGGTCTCTCATCTTCCCCAGTGTGTGTTTGTGTGTGTTACTGGTCTTTCATCATCCCCAGTGTGTCTGTGTGTGCAACTGGTCTCTCATCATCCCCAATGTGTGTGTGTGTGTGTGTGTGTGTGTGTGTGTGTATAATTGGTCTCTCATCTTCCCCAGTTCAATTGAATTAAATTTTATTTGTATAGCGCTTTTAGCAACTATCATTGTCACAAAGCAGCTTTACACAATCAAAAGTAAAAAAAATAAGTTTGTATGGAATGTGTATGTATCAAAAAATGATCAGATTGTCCCTGATGAACAAGGCGAGGGCGACAGTGGCAAGGAAAAACTCCCTGAGATGGCAGTAGGAAGAAACCTTGAGAGGAACCAGACTCAACAGGGAACCCATCCTCATCTGGGTGAAACAGAAAGCAGGGATTGATCTGCACTCATACTGTGTGTTGGGCGGCAGGCAATTCAGTATAACAGTTGTTAATTGATGTTAAGTGATGTTAATATGGAGTCCAGGTAGTTATTGGAGGCTCAGGTAGACTTGTAGGAAATTCCAGTCCTGAACTATCGAGTGACTTTAGCCAAGTCTGCAGGGAAACGTCCGTCAACATCATGCGAGGCCAGAACTGTCTTCCTAGTAGAGTGAAACTGTCCCCAGACATCAGACGCATCCCCAAGAGACGCACGGTGCATCCATGTGACGAGATCTCAAACCAGAAGCGGGGCACCAGGATGAGTCAGGCAGGTCCAGAGGGCAGAGGGAGTCTGGATCAATGGCAGCTCAGGAACGACATGTGTAGCTCGACAGAGAGAGGGAACGAGAGAGAGGGGGAGAGAGAACAGGAGAGGGGAGAGCAAAAGGGGAGAGATAACAGTTAGGTCTGGTCACAGTCACATAATGTATAAGGTGAATGTATATTTAGTGCAGAGTGCAAGCAGGGACTACGGCAGGACTAACTATGACATCATAACTAAAAGGGAGGAGCCAGAAGGAAACACAAACATGAGGGGGAACTGAGATGCAAAGCAACCAATCACCTCACCGTCAACAAACCTGAGTGAACAATGAGAGTGGGGAGGACAGCATCTAAACATAGCAGTTCACCAGAATACTCTACGTCCATGAGTCCCCCAGATCTGCTCCTTTACCTAAGGTTAATCTATTTACAAACATGCTGCGCTAAATAAATAGGTTTTTAGCCTAGACTTAAACACTGAGACTGTGTCTGAGTCCCGAACATTAACAGGAAGACTATTCCATAACTTTGGGGCTTTGTAAGAAAAAGCCCCCTGCTGTAGTTTTATAATACGTGGTACTGTCAAACAGCCTGCATCATTTGATGGAAGTAGGCGTGGCAGATCGTAAGACACTAGCAGTTCACTCAGTTACTGCGGCGCGAGACCATTTAGTGCTTTATATGTCAAGCAGTATTTTAAAATCAATGCGAAATTTGACAGGGAGCCAATGCAGTGTAGATAAGATAGGGGTGATGTGCTCGTATCTTCTGGTTCTAGTGAGGACTCTCGCTGCTGCATTCTGGACTAACTGAAGCTTGTTTATGCACCTAGTTGAACAACCAGACAGTAAGGCGTTACAATAGTCCAACCTAGAGGTGATAAAAGCATGAACTAGTTTTTCTGCATCATTTAGTAACAATATATTCCTTAACTTGGCAATTTTTCTGAGGTGAAAGAAAGCTATCCTGGAGATATTATCTACATGAGCTTCAAATGAAAGGCTGGAATCTATAATCACACCGAGGTCTTTTACTGTTGCACTATATAGAACAGGAAGGCATCTAAAGTTACTGAGTGATCTAAAATCTTGCTTCTAGCTGCATGCGGTCCTTTGAGTAGAACTTCTGTCTTATCAGGATTGAGCAGAAGGAAGTTAGTTAGCATCCAGTCTCTTATATCCTTTACACATTGCTCAACTTTACCAAGCTGGCTTTTCTCATCTGGTTTTGCTGAGACGTATAACTGTGTGTCATGAGCATAACAATGAAAATTAATATCATGCTTACGGATTATGTTGCCCAAAGGAAGCATGTAAAGGGAAAAAAGCAGTTGGCCTAAAACCAAACCCTGTGGGACACCAAACTCCACTAGTGAACATGCAGAATAATCACCATTTAAATCTACAAACTGATAACGATCAGTCAAATAGGATCTGAGACAGGAGAGGGCTGTTCCCTTAATTCCTACTACATTTTCTAATCTGTGAAGGAGAATACTATGATCAATGGTGTCAAAAGCTGCACTGACACAAGCATAGTGACGCAACCCTGATAGAGGCCCATAGGAGGTCATTTCCTACTTTAACGAGTGCTGTCTCTGTGCTGTGATGAGGCCTAAATCCTGACTGATACAGTTCATTTATATTATTTCTATGTTGATATGAGCAGAGCTGCTCCACTACTATCTTTTCCAGAATCTTAGAGATAAAGGGGAGATTTGATATCGGCCTGTAATTGGACAGCTGACCGGGTTCGAGGTCAGACTCCTTAATTATCAGTTTAATAACGGCTAATTTAAAAGAT
Source organism: Clarias magur (assembly GCA_013621035.1). Classification (NCBI taxonomy): domain Eukaryota; kingdom Metazoa; phylum Chordata; class Actinopteri; order Siluriformes; family Clariidae; genus Clarias; species Clarias magur. The sequence continues at coordinate 65,436 of QNUK01001240.1, forward strand.
TTGGGAACATACCCACTGCTGATCGAAGAATTAATTATTTTCAACAGGGGTTCTCAGGTTGATGAATTTGCAGAAGAGATGAGTGAAATTAATTCATTATTTTCAAGGGGAGTAAAGTATTCTAAGTTCTGATATGACATGGTTAGTTTAACATCTGCATCAATTACATTGTCCGGTTTCAAAGCCTCAATTTTATGCTTAATGTTTACAATTTTATTATTAAAGAAGTTCATGAAGTCCTCACTACTGTATGTTGTTATTCTGGAGATTTCTGCAGTGGTCTTATTTCTGGTTACTTTGGCTACAGTATTAAATAAAAATCTAAATTTTTGTTATTTTCTATAAGAGTGGAGAGATACGTTGATTTTAGCATCACTGAGAGCTTTTCTATAGTTCAGGATGCTCTCCTTCCAGTCTATTTGAAATACTACCAATTTGGTTTGACGCCATATATGTTCTAATTTCCAAGCGGTCTGTTTTAAACTGTGTGTGTGAATATTATACCAGGGAACGAGTTTCTTATCTCCTAATCCATTTCCTTTTAACTGGAGCTACATTATCTAGGTTATAACAAAATGTTGGCTCTAAAAATTCAGTCGCCTGAGCAGCACCTTTCCGAATGGGATGGACACCGTCCCGCCCTAACAGGCCAGCTTTGCCCTCAAAGGTGTTCCTTCCTGTCTATAAAGCCCACATTATTTTCTGAGCACCACCTGGACATCCAGCGGTTTCAGCGACCATAACCTGCCATAACCATCTCATTGGGATGGGACCAGAGCAAACTACTTCATCGGACATCACCTTCGCTAGTTTAAACACCTTTAGTTAAAGTCATGCTTGCTAACCTCTGACTGACGAAGGCGTATATCGGTCGCTCCCGCATGTACCACTATCTTAGAGAACCTATGCTGACCTAGAGCCCTAAGATTACCTGCTATGTCCGGTGCTCTGGCTCCCGGGATACACCTGACCACTGCCGCTGGCGCCCCTAAAGGCCTAGCTAATTTCACATGTCTCAGTATAGAGTCTCCTATAACCAGAGCTCTTTCAGGTTTCTCAGCGGGTGCATCACTGAGGAGAGCGAACCTGTTGGACACGTGAAGCGCAGAAGAGGTGTGCTCCGGTGGGCTAGCCTTAGCGTTAGCTTTGGCTGAACGAGTATGCCGCCGAGTCGTCACCCACTCGCCCCGCTGTGAGGCTCTACTGCCGGAGTCGGGGGCTGGTTATCTCCGCCTGCGGCACCCAGACTTTCCGCTACGGGAATAACGCTGCTCTCGCGCTCTCTAATCCTCTCTAAAGTCTGCACACGCTCCTCTAATGCTACTATCTTCTCCGTCAGGGTGCTCACTAACACACACCTATCACAAATAAAATTATCACTAATGACGGAGGAAGAATGTCTAAACATCCTGCACTCCACACACTGAGCGAGCTGAATGGTAGACATGATAACGTACCTGAGTCAAAGTTTAGTCGTTTGGAGCTGGATTCCGTTTAGACGAAGAAACTCGCGGGTTCTCCAAAAAGCACAAAAAATTGAAAAAAGGCGAAAACCGGTAGTATGAAAATGTAAAAATTAGTTGCTATTGATGTTATTTTTCTATGAACAAAAAGCTATATAATTTAAACGCTGATACGAGTGCGAAATTTTTGTGTGTGTGTAACTGGTCTTTCATCTTCCCCAGTGTGTGTGTGTAACTGGTCTGTCATCTTCCCCAGTGTGTGTTTGTGTGTGTGTAACTGGTCTCTCATCATCCCCAGTGTGTGTGTGTATAACTGGTCTTGCATCTTCCCCAGTGTGTGTGTGTGTGTGTGTAACTGGTCTCTCATTTTCCCCTGTGTGTGTGTGTGTAACTGGTCTCTCATTTTCCCCAGTGTGTGTGTGTGTGTGTGTGTGTGTGTGTGTGTGTGACTGGTCTCTCATCATCCCCTGTGTGTGTAACTGGTCTCTCATCTTCCCCAGTATATGTGTTGGTGGGTTGGTTTGTGGTGGCTCAGAGGGCTAAGGCACTGAGTTGCCGATCGTAAGATTGGCCATTCGATTCCCAGCTCAGCCAGGTTGCCATTGTTGGGCCCTTGAGTGAGGCCCCTAACCCTAACTGCTCCCAGTCACACTGGGATATGCAAAGAAGGAATTTCACTGTGCTGTAATGACAAATAAAGGCTTTACTTTATTTTCTTACTTCTGTGTGTGTGTGTGTGTGTGTGTCTCTCTCTCTCTCTCTCTCTCTCTCTCTCTGTGGTTTATGCGCAGATCCTGCGCACGTGTGACGCTCTGAATGGGACGGAAGTGAGATTTGGCTCTAATAACCGGTCAATGTGTTTATTCTGTGGACCACGAGCAACACGTGTTTAGTGCAGATGTGTGTGTTTGTCTATTTTTATTAGTGATAAAATTCAGCAAAGGTTGCGCCAATGAGTCGCGCGCTGTACACTGAGTGAGAAGTAAAAAACACGCATGCGCGTGGGTGTAGATGGCGCGCATGCGCATTGGGAATGCGCTCGGCGGAAGGGGACGCAGTGACAAGTTGTGGCGTCTTGTGTTCGCTCGCTGAGGGGAGAAGGTGACACACACACACACACACACACACACAAAGAGCGGATTAATATCAATGTTCACTAACTGAGTGAGTACAGCTGTAAAGTGGTGTTGCTGTTAGAACTGAGGTTCAGCGACCGTAACGTGGCAGTGTGAGGTAACCTGAGCTAAAGTGGCTAATGGAGGGGAGGGGAGGAGCGGGGGGGTTAGAGCCCGAGGCTAACAAGCTAACCGTCTAACTAACGTGGTCAGGGTAAAGAGCAGGAGAGAGAGAGAGAGAGAGAGAGAGAGAGAGTGTGTACAGTATATATATATATGTGCAGTCTATGAAGTGTGTGCGTGTGTGAGAGAGAGTGAGAGACAGAGCGAGAGAGTGACTGGGCAGTGAGCTGTCATGGCCTGTGTGTGTGTGTGTGTGCGCGCGCTTCACCACTGACGGTTCATAATACACTGTACACACACACACTTCATGGACTGCACAGGTCTGTGTTCATTTTCATTCCGTCATTTTAATACACTTTTATCTTCATGAGCGCTAAGATCTCTGAGGAGCAGAGGTCAAGAAAAAAATAAATCTCACACACACACACACACACACACACACCTTACCTCTTTCTGTATTTCCAGCAGCACAATGCTGTGGTGTTCCATATTTCTTTCTGCACCGCCATCTGTAAAATACACACTACTGCTGTAATCATACAAATCTATTTACTGCTTAACACTGAACTTCTGACCCTCTCTCCTGTGTTTAGGTGCTGTGAGGAGTGTATGTGTTGAGTGGAACAGGTGCTGTGCACCTCAGGACCAGGAGAACAGGTGTGTGTGTGTGTCTGTTCTGCAGCCAATCAGAGTTGAGCTGAGCCTCTTAACCTGACTTTACTCTCCTGAATCTGGATGTGTTTTCTACCCGAGTATAACTCCTGTGATGACCAGCCTCTCTGTGTGTGTGTGTGTGTGTGTGTGTAGGTGGCGGGGGAATGAGTGGCCGGCGGGGGGGCCGTGGGGGGCCGGAGCCCCCCGTACTGCGGCGTCTGATCGAGCTTCCTGCTCCGGTGCTGACTCGACACCAGCTGAAGCGCCTGGAGGAGCACCGCTACAGCAGCGCCGGGAGATCTCTACTGGAACCAGTGATGCAGTGCTACTGGGAGTGGCTGGTGGGCTGCATGCCTCCCTGGGTCGCCCCCAACCTCATCACCATCATTGGCCTCGCCACCAATGCCTTCACCACGCTCATGCTCATCTACTACTGCCCCACTGCCACCGAACAGGTACAGTGTGTGTGTGTGTGTGTGAGAGAGAGAGTGTGTCTGTACAGGAACACTGGAGACAGAGAAACACAGACAAGATGTGTGTTCACACCCAAACATGAGGAGTTTGGTTTAGGATTCTCTGTGGATTTCGTAGCAGTGTCTTAAACTAGGGCAGACACACGCACATATGCACACACACATATATAAATGGACCTGTTAAATTCCATCATGTACCGGTGTGTGTGTGTGTGTAGGCTCCACTCTGGGTGTACTTGCTGTGTGCAGTGGGTCTGTTTGTGTACCAGTCCCTGGATGCGATCGATGGGAAACAGGCCCGGCGCACTAACAGCTCTTCTCCACTAGGGGAGCTGTTTGATCACGGCTGTGACTCTTTGTCCACAGGTATGAGTGAATAAACACTATACAGTTCATCTGTTTAAAAATACTGATACGCACACCACAGCATTAACCACCCACACACACCCTCCTGCAGTGTTCGTGGTCCTGGGGACGAGTATTGCGGTGCAGTTGGGGACGAATCCAGACTGGATGTTCTTCTGCTGTTTTGCAGGAATGTTTATGTTTTATTGTGCTCACTGGCAGACCTACGTTTCTGGAACGCTGCGATTTGGCATGTGAGTCTCTCTTTTACACACACACACACACACACACACACTCGGGGAGTGTGCCATGTCGAATGTGGGATGTCTAGATCAAAGACTTTTACAAAATAAAGGTGAATGATGGATCGAAGGACACAGTATAAAGTATAAAGACCGAATTGCAGTTTGATTCTACTTTTATTATATTTATAGGGCGTTATGTTTATTGTTGTTATAATGGTAAGTAGGGGCGCTGTTGTGTGTTGTATAGTGTTTAAATAGAGAAAGAGAGGGAGTTGTGTGTTATTGTGTCAGTCAGCGGAGGGCGGAGTTGTGTTATTATTTTGGTCAGTGGGGGGCAGAGTTGTGTTATCATGTTGGGCAGTGGGGGGTTGTGTATGATCATGTCGGTCAGTCGGGGGGGGCGGAGTGGTGTATTATTTTGGTCGGTGGGAGGCGGAATTGTGTATTATTATTTTGGTCAGTGGGGGGGGCGGAGTTGTGTGTTATTAGTAAAGTAAAGTAAAGCCTTTATTTTGTCACATATACATTACAGCACAGTGAAATTCCTTCTTCGCATATCCCAGTGTAACTGGGGTCAGAGCGCAGGGTCAGCCATGGTACAGCGCCCCTGGAGCAGTTAGGGTTAAGGGCCTCGCTCAAGGGCCCAACAATGACAACCTGGCTGAGCTGGGAATTGAACCGCCGATCTTCCGATCAGTAACTCAGTGCCTTAGGCCTCTGAGCCACCACTGAATTATATTGGTCAGTGAAGGGGCGGTTATTATTTTGGTCAGTGAGGGCCGGAGTTGTGTGTTATCGTGTCGGTCAGTGAGGGAGGCAGAGTTGTGTGTAATTATTTTGGTCAGTGGGGGGGCGGAGTTGTTATCGTGGCGGGGGGGCGGAGTTGTGTGTTATCATGCCAGTCAGTGGGGGTGCGGCATTGTGTGTTATTATTTTGGTCTGTGGGGGGGACGGAGTTGTGTTATCGTGCCGGTCAGTGGCTGGGGGGCGGAGTTGTGGGTTATTGTGCCAGTCAGTGGGGGGGGGGGGGGAGTTGTGTTATTATTTTGGTTGGTGGGGGGTGGAGGTTTGTGTTATTGTGTCGGTCATTAAGGGGGGGCGGAGTAGTGTGTTATTATTTTGGTCGGTGGGGGGGCGGAGTTGTGTGTTATCGTGTCGGTCAGTGGGGGGGCGGAGTTGTGACCTGTTTCTCTGTGTAACACTGTAGATATGACAGTACAGAGCTGCAGCTGACTTTGGCTCTGCTGCTCGTTCTCACCGCCGTCGTTGGCCCCAGATTCTGGAACCTAACGGTAAACTCCAGCGCCGATCGCCAATCAGAGCTGCTCTAACATCGGGAATCAGCCAATCAGCTTCCTGCTTATTCTGCCCACAAACCTGTCAAGAAATGTTCAGTGCTGTAACTAACACTGCTCTCTCCCGTCTGTCTGTCCCCCTGTACCACACTGTCTCCCCCCCGTTCCCGTGTGTGTGTGTCAGTATTGATGTGACTGAGGTGCAGATCTTCATTATGGTGATGTATTTGCTGGCTGCAGTGGGCGGATCTGCTTTCTGGCAGGCTCTGGTAATTCTCCATGTACACTCATCTGTAATAAGCATTAATAATAATCAATAATTTATAACTAATTACTAATGAACTGTTACAATTACCAGGAATTAGCTTTGTTGAGTTGATTGTGTGTGTTTGAAGGCAGTGTAATGACTTCATTTCTAATTAACTGCACTGTAATGCAGTGATTTTGTGCCAGCAGTGTAACGTACATAACTGTACTAATAAACTTACAGTGCGGAGTAACGGAGGAGAGTAAATTAATGTGTGTGTGTGAGAAACTTTGTGTGTCTCTCTGTCATTCGGGTTGCCAGATCCCAGTACTGAACATCCAGATGAAGATTGTCCCGGCGCTGTGTACATTTGTGGGCGCTGTGATTTGCTGCACTAACTATTTTAGAGTCATTTTCACAGGAGGAGTCGGAAAGAACGGGTCCACCATTGCAGTGAGTCTCTCTCTCTCTCACACACAAACACACACAAACACACACACTCTCCCATTGGGAAATTTAAGATGCAACATTAGAGGGCGCTGTCTCTGTGGCAGAGAGATCATGTTTTATTGTCTGTGTGTAAGTTAGCCAGAAGGGAGAATTTTGCCATGCCTGTTCTCACACACACACACACACACACACTGCAGACACAACCAGGATAGAAGGACATACCTGTTAATATCCATATGATCATTTTTATTGTTGTTATTATTACGGTGGACCCGCTGCACACAAATGCCCCGGCCTGTGAATTTTCCACTCACGGACCAAAATTTTTCTGGATTTTGTTTCGTCATGTGAAGCAGTTTCAACATATGAGCGATCAAGCCGGTCACACACACTTCCAGTAGCCAGTCAAAAAATTCAACGATCAATATACCAAACCCAAATGTGTGTTATACACAACAGACATGTTATACACAAAATACGACTATTTACAACTTTCTACAAAATATTTTGGTCGGATGCATAGCCCCAAATCCCTGTATAGTGTGTGTGTGTGTGTGTGTGTGTGAGCGGGAGTATTGCATCAGCTTCATCAGTTTTGCGAGTCGATCCAGGAGCATAATGATTGAAGGGTTTGTCTTCTGACACCGTCCCATCGGGAGTAATCCAATTTGTGTTTCTACAAAGAGACATAAGGTTTCACGGACTTAATGACGACTATTCGTAAGTGTATAAATAACACTGGGCGTCGGCCTCATGGCTCCCTTTTAAATATGGTCAATTGACCTCCCTGCGTTACCGGGATTCCCCTCCGGATTTAGAGAGGAAGTCTCGCCAGAGTAGAAACAAGGAACCAAAACACAACTAATGGGACAAAACGTCATACAGGGACAGATTATAAAATAATTAATTTACTTTTTTATTTAGAACTATTTATTTCATACTGTACTTCATTTACATGTCTCTAAATGTTTTGATAGTTTCACAGTGGAATCTTGGATTATGAGCATAAATCGTTCCGGAAGCGGGCTCGTAAATCAAAACACTCGTAAACCAAATCATATTATCCCATAAGAAATAATGGAAACTTATTCGTTCCACAGCCCAAAAATAATTATATAAAATTATTAAAATATATAAAGTAAATTTTTAAATGCTTAAAAATATGAAGTAAACGTAAAACAAATTAACCTGCACTAAATAAATTGACACACCTGGATTTTCTACAAATACATTATTTTCTGTGGGAACATGCGTTTCACAATACAACATTTCACCTTAAGAACTCTAACGAATTTAATTTGTTTGCGGCGGTACCGCTGTGGTGTTGTTGCCTCCCATACCTCAATCATGTTACATCATGGTGCAGGTGGCTATTAGTAAATTATTCTGTAGTGTGTGTTTGCGTTAAATCCTGAGCAAATTCAGAGTGTCCCTGTGTGTGTATGTGTGTGTGTGTCGGTCTCTTTCATAGGGGACGAGTGTGTTATCGCCGGTCTTGCACATTGGCTCTGTTATAGCGCTCGCGATGATGATCTATAAGAAGTCTGCCATCCAGCTGTTTGAGAAACACCCCTGTCTCTACATCCTCGCCTTCGGCTTCGTCTCCGCCAAAATTACCAACAAACTGGTGGTGAATGTTCTCACATACACAAACACAGAAACACACACACATACATATATACACATACACAAACACTGACATATACACACACATACATACATACACACACATATATATACATACATACACACACATATATATACATACATATATATATACATACATATATATATGCACAAACACAGAAACATACACACACAGATATACAAACACAGAAACACACACACATACATATATACACATACACAAACACTGACATATACACACACATACATACATACACACACATATATATACATACATACACACACATATACATACATACATATATATATACATACATATATATATGCACAAACACAGAAACATACACACACAGATATACAAACACGGAAACATACACATACATATATACACAAACACAGAAACATACATACACACACACACACTCACAGAAACATACATACACACACTCACACACGTACATATACACACATACATACATACACACACGCACACAGACACACACACATATTAGTAGTGTACACACAGACACACACATACTAGTAGTGTACACACAGACACGTACACACATAAATACACACACACACATACTAGTAGTGTACACACAGACACATACACACATAAATACACACACATACATAGACACACATACAAATGCTCACACACATACATACACATACAAACACGCAGTTTTCTGTAAAAAGAATGTATCCCACACTGACAGTGTTTTATTTTGTTAGTAAAGTCAGACCGTGTGTGTGTGTGTGTGGTGGTTCTGTCCGGTTGCAGGTCGCACACATGACGAAGAGTGAGATGCATCTAAACGACGTGGCGTTTCTGGGTCCTGGGCTTCTGTTCCTCAATCAGTATTTCAACAGTTTTATAGACGAGTATGCGGTGCTGTGGCTCGCGCTGGTCAGTATCTGATCCCTCTGACTAACACCTGCAGCTGTCTGAACACCACACAGTGTGTAATCGAGTGTGTGTGTGTGTTTTGCAGATGCTGTCCCTGTTTGATCTGGTGCGTTACTGCGTGAGTGTGTGTAACCAGATCGCCTCACACCTTCATATCCACATCTTCAGAATTAAACCAGTGGCAGTTCAATGAGACTCTCACACACACACAGTGGGCAGCAATGTGTGTGTGTGTGTGTTTAAAACTGTCAGCGTGCCCAAGGATCAATCTGATCACATGATTTATTAAAAGATGTGATTATATGTTTATGAACACTTTAACTGACAAAGGAAAAAAAATATTTAAATTATTCTGTACAAAAAGTCAAAACTAACACTTTGTGTGTATGTGTGTGTGTGTGTGTGTGTGTGTGAGAGAGAGAGATAACAGGTGCTAAAACTCATCACGTCTCTGGCTTTAGAAATGTAATTTTTAAAATAAAAAGACAGGAAGAGATCAGAGGAGTACGTTTGTCATCATTGTCATTGGTGTTTCCGTGGCAACCGCTGATCTGTAGCATTCAGATAGTGATAATCATTTCTGCTCTGATTTGGTCATTCCGACCTCCACACACACACGGACACACGCACACCGTGGCAATGCTATCAGAGGTATTTATTAGAGTATTGTGATGTGTTGCAGCGCCCCCTGCCCTACCGTTCTCAGTATTGCATGCGCTGCGTGTTTATTGTTCTGTTTTTTTTTCTGCATTTAAATCAGTTTAAATGTAAAACTGTGAGTTCAGTGGAACTGAAATCCGTCCGCAGCTGCACACCCGTTCACTCCCTGATCGCTCCATCTCTCTCCTGCGCATACATTAATGTGCGCATGTGTGATGTGAGGAGAATTGCTCACGTTGTTAGCTTCGCCCTCAGTGTGTAAGAGAAGGTTCCGGTGACTCAGTCCTGCTCCCTGTCTGTCACTCTGAGTTAAATCCTTTCAATTCAGTCGGGTTTAGTTTTATCGTCGTGCGTTTGTCTCCAGTTTATTTTCCTAATTTGACCTCAACATCATTAGAATTTTAATTCTCAAAGTGCTTTATCTAGTTTTGGTTGCGCTTTGATTGATTCCCCAGCAGTTTATTCTCTAAAGTCCTGAATTAAAGCTTTTATGCTTAAACTCTAGTGGTCTAAGCCGTGTGTGTGTGTGTGTGTGTGTGTGTGTGTGTGTGTGTGTGTGAAGCATTACTGCAGTAAGACATTGTGTACAAGTTTAATAAACATCACTGACCAGTAAGTCCACATCACACGGCCGCCCGCTGTTACTGAACCTGAATGTGTGTTTGTTTGTGTGTGTGTGTGAGAGAGAGAGAGAGAGAGAGACTGTGTACTTACACACACACACAGTTCTGTTATTTTAGCACATGAATTTATTGTAAAATTATTTTTATTTAATGTGCTTTTCCATTTTGTGCCTGAAACCAGTGTGTGTGTGGCACCATTCAATCTGCCTCAAACATTAAATTGAATTAATAAAAAAAAAAGACATTTAAAGTTAAGCTTGTGACTTGAACCTTTTTCCAGTTTGCTAAAGCTCTGAATTGCATTAATTACACACTAATAACACACTTATCACACCTCTACATTAATCATGCAATGGTTACTAAACTCAATAACACCCCCACCACCCTCTCTCACGCACACCTATTCAAATTGTCCTCATGAATGTTGTGTCCCTACTGTCCTTCATGCCATTGTCCTGCATATCACTGCTGAAAGGAGACATCACATCGATGAGAAAAGCTACAATGCACATGTGCGCAAACCACGGTTATCATTTTACACTAACCAGAAAACTACTGGTGAATAATCACACTCACTGTAATCACACACTTTCTCACGCACTATAATCACACACTCGCTATAATCACACTCATTATAATTCAATTCAGTTTTATTTGTATAGCGCTTTTAACAATTGTCATTGTCACAAAGCAGCTTTACACAATCAAAAGAATTATTTACGTTTGGAATGTGAATGTGTATGAATCAAAATGATCAGATTGTCTCTGATGAATGACCTGAGGACGACAGTGGCAAGGAAAAACTCCCTGAGATGGTAATAAGAAGAAGCCTTGAGAGGAACCAGACTCAACAGGGAACCCATCCTCATCTGGGTGATAACGGAGAGCAGGGATTGACCTGCACTCATACTGTGTGTTGGGCGGCAGGCAGTTCAGTATAACAGTTGTTAATAGATATTAACTGATGTTAATATGGAGTCCAGGTAGTTATTGGTGCCTCAGGTAGACTGTAGGAAATTCCAGTCCAGAACTATCGAGCAACTGTAGCCAAGTCCTCAGAGAAAGAGCCGTCTGCATAGTAGAGTGAAACTGTCCCCAGACATCGGACGCATCCCAAAGAGACACACGTGGCATCCATGTGACGAGATCTCCAACCAGAAGCGGGACACCAGGATGAGTCAGGCAGATCCAGAGGGCAGAGGGAGTCTGGATCAATGGCAGCTCAGGAACGACATGTGTAGCTCGACAGAGAGAGGTAAAGTGAGAGAGAAGATAAGGAGAGATGGCAGTAACAGTCCTAGCTTCAGATCAGAGGTGCCGGCTGCGCATTCAGTGTGATCCGAGTTTGTGGTATCTATGTTAATTAAATTACTAAAACAGACTTTCCGGTGCTCTGGCTCCCGGGATACACCTGACCACTACCGCTGGCGCCCCCTAAAGGCCGAGCTAATTTCACATGTCTCAGTATAGAGTCTCCTATAACCAGATCTCTTTCAGGTTTCTCAGCAGGTGCATCACTGAGGAGAGCGAACCTGTTGGACACGTGAAGCGCTCTCTAACCCTCTCTAAAGTCTGCACGCGCTCCTCTAATGCTGATATCTTCTCCGTCAGGGTGCTAACTAACACACACCTATCACAAATAAAGTTACCGCTAACGACGGAGGAAGAATGTTTAAACATCCTGCACTCCACACACTGAACAAGCTGAATGGTAGACATGATAACGTACCTTTGTGCCAGAGTTAGAATTATTTGGTGATAGATTGCGCTTGTTATTTGTCAGATGATCCGCGCGTTCTCCCAAAAAGTGCAAAAAAATGGATAGTATTATATAAGTCCAGTAGTATTAAAGCGTAAAACTAGTTTGTTATTTAGTAAAAATGTAATAAAATATAATTTAAACACTGTTACAAACAAACGAGGAACTTTCACAGGAACAATAAGAAAAACAGTACTGTACTGTAATTTTATTACTGTGATTGTAAATTAGTTTAATGTTTCACTTGTATTTTATAAGGTTTTTCCGGCGGTGGTACAGCGCAACAGGGGTGTTACTGGGATGTAAAAATAATATTTTTTAAAACGTTTTCATTATTTATTAAAGAACAGTATGATTATCATAACAGCCTACTGCATTTAATTCTTATAATGACGCAAAAAACATCGACATCTGTTGACGCAGTAGCACACCCTGACAATGTTTGAATTTTATGGTCATTTACTTTCATTTATTTCAGTTAATAAATCTACTACAAATTTAAAGAACACAAAATATAAGCTGACACAAAACCCTACACGCGTAGCTTTTTTACTTACACATGATAAAATCTAAAGGCTCACTGTGTTAATGTAACAAAGAGCGGACTCGCACAGGAAGATGGTTGTAAGGGTGAGTGATGTTTATTCACAGTTCCGGAAGTTACGACAGTAATTCAAGAGCTGTAGTACTTAGGCGGTAAGATTTTAAATCAATGGAAACGTTTAACAGAGCGAGAGACATTTTCCGGATTTTCTTTCTTTTGTGGTCCCTTGTGGGCAGCACGGATGTCTATGAATTCTACCTCGGGGATACCTGGGAGTGACGACGGAAAAACACACCACAGATGCACGGCGACGCCGATGATCCAGCTCTAAAGTAACTGCGGCTCATTAATCCTTGAGAGAATGAATTAAGGCCTGAGACATCGGTCTATAGTTATATAGCGACACTCAGTGGTAAAAGCCAGCAAACGCACAAACCCAAATGCTGCCGCCGTGAGGTGGGATCAAAAATCCCTCTACAATTTTGCATCCTCAATGTCTTTAGATTACATCAGCCTGGTTTGGTGGCGATTGTATAAATCCTCTAGGAGTATATATCAAAATCCATCGGGTGCATTTTTGCGAAAGACCCAAATTACTGACTTCCTGTTGAGTTGACCCCAGGACATGCAACACGAAACTTGTTCAGCTCAATGAGCTCTAAATGTGTACCGGGTCTCGTGTGCATACGTGCAAGTGTGTATGAGCTATGCAGGAAAATCCCGTGTGAGTGCCCCGTGCCATGCCAATGGCTCAGACTCTCAGGCATTCTAATGGCAACAGAATCCAAGCTGTCTGCCAATTTTTAAGACCCCCAAAAAGCTGGAAAAAATAATTCTTAGGCAGTGCTGAGGGATGTTACTTTTTAAAGTAACTAATTACATTTCAAGATTACTTTCTTTAAAAACTAATCTGTTACATTAATGCGTGACTTTCAGATAAAGTAACTAGTTCGAGTACTTTTCCACTGCAGAAAATGAAAACTCCTTTGTGAATTCTCATGCATGTTGTTTTAGTCAAGACCTTTATAATTATTCTACCATCATCACTCAGTGAAGTTTGGCCCAATCTGTTAACTACTAAGACCCCTATCTCACCTACGCGGTTTCGCGTGGTGGCCGTAAGTACGGTTCATCATGAGTCACCTGATATAATTATTAATAATAATGATAATAATATAAACTAACACATGTGATGAAGTTCTGTATTTGTCTGAGTTTTCAAAATGCAGAAGTGCTACTAATTAGTCATTTTTTATGTATTACTGTTAATATTCTATTCATGTTTAACAACTTTTCACTTTATTTACATTAAAATAGGGACAGGTGACTTTTATTTTAATACAAGAGAGTTGGAAGTTCTCTGCAGACAACAATTGTTTTTCTTAAGTGCAATCACTTTTTTGGTTGTAAAAACATAAAACAAAGAGTGAATCGTGTGAGAGAATCATGATCTCAATTCCCATGGAGAAATATTTGTGATTCACATTGTGTCAAGAATCGCGTAGCCCTACTTCCTACAGTATCACCTGAGTATGTTGTATCACTCTCGAGACATCCTCTTGGGCACGGTTCCTGAGCGAGGGACGAATGTGTTCTCACTCATCAAAAGGAACCATACTTTGGGGTCGAGTGTTCTCGGGAATGGACCTGGGTCAATAATGTGATAAATCCAAAAACCAAAGGTGTTACACCTCTGTGCGAGTGAGTGTCTGCAGTTTTGTCTCGAGCGAAGATTAAATTGAGCAGCTGCATCACTGCTGGTTTGGGAATTGTGCCATAGCGGACCCCAAGACCCTACAGCGGATAGTGAAGACAGCTGAGAAGATCATCGGGGTCTCTATCGAAGACATCTACATCGTACGCTGCATCCGCAAAGCCGCCAGCATCGTGGCTGATCAGACACACCCCTCACACACACTCTTCACCCTCCCGCCATCTGGAAAAAGGAACCGAAGCATTTGGGCACTCACATCCAGACTATGTAACAATTTTTACCCACAAGCCATCCGTCTCCTCAACACAAAGGCACTGGACTGATAAACACACCCACGCACACACACACACACAAATCACTCAGGCGAACTAAATAACATCAGGCTGGAACTGATAAAGACACACATGCACAAACACTCAATTTGTTCATACCTACCTACCTGAACTGCTCTTTTGCAATATTTGCACAATATTTATTTTACTTGCTATTTGCACACAGTATTTTTTAATCATTTCTGCAACTTCAGCAATGTCTAATGTTTACTGTTTCTCCTCCCACTACCTCAACTCATACCTCATTACTACAAAAAGTAGTTACGTTGTTGTGTTGTCACTCTGTAGCTCTTTGTTTGCACATTTGCACGTGCACTTTGTTGGAATGACAATAAAAGCCTATTTGAAATGAGATTTATTTTTGCATCCTGAGTGTGGCGGTTATATTCCCACCCGCGTGAGACGGCAAGCCTCCGGTCTGTAGACGAGCGCCGCTTTCTCTTTACCGGGGCACCTGAACAAAAACAGCTGGATGACGTTTACATTTATTACGAACACGAGATTTTACCTGCTACTCAGGTGTGTGTGTGTGTGTGTGTGTGTGTGTAAATGTTATAATAAAGTACAACACTCACATCACTAACAGTCACTTTCTCGCAATAAATACCTGTATTCTGGTGCGCCTGGTCGAAGTGCAGTCTTTAAGAGACATTGTTCTTTATTAATATTCACATGAATCTTCAGCTCCTGTCAGAGACGCCACAGCGTTACACACATGGCTCACTTTAACACTAACACAACTACAAATATGTACTATGTTATTTAATTTACAAGTTATCGGTTTGTATTATTAAGCTAATTGTGTTCACATTTTACAGAACGTCTGCACAGATAATTAGTACGAACGGTTAGTAGAAACAGCACGTTAATACAGTGTTAATTAGCTGTAGTTACGTGTGAAACGTTATGACCTGAACATACTGTACATACATAAATACTAACGGTTAAATCAAGTGACTTCGCCTGAGGGACTCAGTAACCTGCGGCACGAGCGCTAACTCTTTGCTATGGTTCTCGTGCCGCCCCTCCCCCCTATGCTAACCGGCTAATGCACAGTCTGAGGTAACGCGCAGGCGCAGGTTACTGAGTCCCTCAGGCGGAGTCACTTTATTTGACCGTTAGTATTTATGTATGTATGTTCAGTTAAAACACACAATAACGTGTTTGTTTATATATACCATGCCTTATTATATGGTTATATGACAGAACTGTATAAAATATCTTAATAATTACTGTGTTTTATATCAGACTTTACAGCAGGTGAGCGGACACGCGCGCACTAATCACGTGGGGTGTGAACCGAGTCTATTTAAAAGATTGTTTTTTGTAACGATCTCTCGCGGGTGCTGATGCAGCCGATCTAAACGATTCCATTAAAATGACTCGTTTCAATTTTCAGCTCAGGTTTAGCAGATGATTTTAAAATTTTATTGTTAATTCACTCATTCATTGTGTATAAAAACTCTCTCACACACACCTCGCCTCAAATCCCAGCGTGACTCCCCGGCTGGTTTGAACACCGACCTTCCTCTGGCACAGTGTTTAATTTAATTATTAATTTATTTAATAATAATTTTTAAAAACCCACACACACTCCGTGTTCTTTCAGCCCTGCCCCGCTTAAGGATTTTATATTCACGCCATCTCCTGGTGATTTATCAGACCTACAGCAGCGTTTCTATTTTTAAATACCAAGGTCTGGAATCTTCAGTGTCCCGTGTTTACTCTCTTTACTCAGAACTATTACAAATACACTAAACAAAAACATTATGTAAATATATATATATAGATATTTTTTAATACAGCAGTATATCGATTACAGGCGGTCTCACTGCAAACCGAGCGCCCCCCCTTCATCCGGGGATTAGACATGACGTCAGCGTGCCTCGTGACCCTGAATAGGAAGTGGATTCAGTACGAGCTGAAAATAAACAAACTAAAAGCGCAGGAATAAACTCCTCTGTGTGTGACTGTGAGTGTGTGTGAGAGAGAGGAGCTCTAGAGTGATTAAACCCGACACGGGGAGGTGACAGAGCGGAGTTACAGGATGAGGAGGTGACAGGAGGGATGTAAAGCAGGTAAAACTCAGCTCTCATGTGCTTCAGTTAGAAACTCAACAGGAAGTTAAAGTTTCTCTCACTATCTGTCTCTAATTCAGCATTAAACACTGTGATGTGTATTAAACTTAAAGTTGAGCTGATAAAGTTAAAGTAAATGTTTATGTGTGTGAGACAATTTTATAAACACAGAGGAAGTGAGAGTGTGATTACACTGAGCAACATCTCAGGGTCTTTCACTAAACTGTGTGTGTGTGTGTGTGTGTGTGTGTGTTCACTCACTCAAGAGCTCAGACAGACAGAAACACACACTCGCACATTTGGAAGCCGGACGGTGGACACAGGGACATTGAAATCACACGCACAGTAAAGGTGAGTTTTTTGACTGATTAAAATGTAAAGGATGTGAGAGTGTGTGAGGATGTGAAAGTACTGTGAGAACGCCTGAGTTACACATCGTTAGGGTTAAATCATGTGCTGCAGTGACATCACCGAGAGTTTGGCATGGCTTGTTTGATTGACAGGCTGTAGACACCTCTCACTTCTGATCACAGTCCGTAGGTGCGTTACAACTGGCCTGAAGTACCCTTAGAAGCGCACTACACAGGGTGCTCAGCCATGTTAAGTGTGATTAGGGAGTGAGAGTGTCCTGTTCAAAGGGAACTGCGAACAGCTTAAGGAACGAGTGAACAGCAGGTGTTCAATTCACCAGAAAAGGGAATGAAAAATGTCCCATGAGTCATTGCATCTCGCTGGAGCTCGAAAAAGGATTTATACATTTATTATTACTATTATCGAGGACGACATTATATTAAAAGGACACACAAATTTTTATTTTAATTTACTCAAGAAATCCTTAGTGCTCTATAGGCAAGTAATCTGTAAAAAATACATCTCTGTACATCTTTAATCAATTATTATTATACAATAATTTATTTACACGTTTCAATAATATCTACATCTAGGGATTTGGCAGACGCCCTTATCCAGAGCGACTTACATTTTTATCTTATTACATCTGAGCAATTGCGGGTTAAGGGCCTTGCTCAAGGGCCCAACAGTGGCAACTTGGTGGTTGTGAGGTTTGAACCTGGGATCTTCTGAACCGTAGTCCAATGCCTTTACCACTGAGCTACCCCTGCCCTATGGTTCATAAGGGTTTCCGTTTTTATTTCAATAAATATTCGATATTTAATGTTTGTAGTGTGAAATTTCCACAGCAGCAGTGACAGGTATCCAAGGTGCTTATGTTACCATGGGAACACATGGACATCTGCACTGGTGCCTTTGCAGGGTGTTTCGAATGGTAGGAAGTTCCCTACATAGACATTCCCTGCAAACATAGCTTGCTCATTTTTCAAGTCTAAATATATAAAAAATCTTTGCTCGTCTTACAGAACACTCGCAAACTGCGTTACTCGCAAACCAAGGTTCCGCCGTAATGTTATTTGTATAGCGCTTTTAACACCGCTCATTGTCGCAAAGCAACTTTACACAATCAAAAGAATTATTGAAGTTTGTATGAAATGGAAGCACCCTGTGAAGTGCACTTCGGAATGGAACACAGCCTGTTTCCTGCAGTCACTGACACTTCGGCATCATTAACAGTGAGGGGCGGGGCTTAAAAGTCAGGTGCTATATTTCAGCTACAGCTATATTTCCTCTGTCTGTGTCTGTGGGTGTGTCTGTGGGTGTGTCGGTGTGTGTGTGCAGGTTACTGAAGATGTGGTGGTTCCAGGAGGGGTTGTGTTTCCTGCCAGTGTCTCTGGTGGTTTGGACCGCGGCAACATTTGTTTTTGCGTACATCACAGCGGTGGAGCTGAGACACGTCGACCCCTTCGTTCCCTACATCAGGTGAGGGAGGCTTCTGAGTGCACTGCATCCCACACCCAGTACACTACACACAGTACACTACATCCTGTAACACTACGCCCTACACCATGTACACTATACACTGTACATTACACAATACACTACACCCTGTACACTACACCCTGTACACTACACCCTACACCCTGTACATTAATTCAGTTCAATGTACAGTGGAACCTTGGATTACGAGCATAATTCGTTCCAGAAGCAGGCTCGGATTCCAAAGCACCAAATCAAATTTTTCCATAAGAAATAATGAAAACTCAAATTATTTGTTCCACAGCCCAAAAAATTTAATACATAAAAATAATTAATACAATATACAGTGGAACCTCGGATTGCGAGTAACTCGGTTTACAAGTGTTCCGCAAGACGAACAAAGATTTTTAATAAATTTTAACTTGAAAAACGAGCATGTTTTGGTTTACGAGTGCCGAGTTTTTTGACACCAACAGCTTCACAAAAATGAAAAGGAAATTTATGGAAGTGTGTACTGTATGTGTGAGAAAAATATGTTCAGATAATAAGATTGTCCCTGATGACAAGGGTGTTGGCGACAGTGGCAAGGAAAAACTCCCTGAGATGGCAATAGGAAGAAACCTTGAGAGTAACCAGACTCAACAGGGAACCCATCCTCATCTGCGTGATAACAGATAGCAGGGATTGATCTGCAGTCATACTGTGTGTTAGGAGGCTAGAAGTTCAGTATAACAGAATAAGTTAACATGAATTCCAGTTCAGCACAGGGACGAGTCAGCAGGTGCAGAGGGCAGATGGGGTCTGGATCACTGGGAGCTCAGGAGCAGCATGTGTAGCTCCAAACCATCTTGAAGCAGAATTCAGCTGGAGCTGGTCCTTCTCTGGATGCCTCAGGGTCCTCGCAGGATTGGCCTCTGTGTACTGAAGCTGGCGCAATCTCCACATGCCTCAGGATGGGTGGAAAAATAAATAGCAGGTGGAAAAAATAAGCTTAGTTGCCATTCAGGATAGATGTACTGGAGTATGAGGTAAAGAAATAAATTATGTGTATGCCAGATTAAAGAGATGTGTCTTGAGTCTACTTTTAAATTGGGAAACTGTGTCTGAGCCCTGAACACTGTCAGGAAGGCTATTCCAAAGTTTTGGAGCTAAATATGAAAAAGCCCTACCTCCTTTTGTAGATTTTAATATTCTGGGAACTAACAGAAGTCCAGTGTTTTGTGACCTTAAGGAGCGTGGTGGATTGTAACGTATCGGAAGACTGGTTAGATATAGGGAGCTAAACCATTTAAAGCCTTGTATGTAAGTAATGCAAGTTTGTAATTAATTCTAAATTGAACAGGTAGCCAGTGCAGAGATGATAATATTAGAGTTATATGATCATATTTTCTTGATTCAGTGAGAACCCTGGCGGCTGCATTTTGGACTAACTGTAGTTTGTTTAGGATGCAGAACAGCCACCCAGTAATGCATTACAATTTTCCAGTCTGGAGGTCATTAAGGCATCAACAAGCTTTTCTGCATCAGATACAGATAAAACATTCCTAAGCTATATTTCTAATACCTCTAATACCATGCTTACGAATTATGTTGCCCAGAGGAAGCATATAAAAAGAAAAAAGCAGTGGGCCTGAAACTGAACCCTGTGGAACACTACATGTCACTTTGCAGCATTGGACTGCCCACTACCTCAACCCAGCAATAAATAACTGAACACACATGTCACTCTTAAACTCAGACCTCCCCCATTTCACACACACTCACCTGCACCTGTCACTTGTGCAGCAATGGACTGTTCAGTACCTCAGCCCAGCATTAAAGAACTGTATACATATGTCACTTTAAACAAACTAAAAGCTCATTTGCACTGTTTCCACTTTGCACCACATCGGTCCTTCTGTCGTGTGTAATCTGTTATCTGTCCCTTTTTGCAGGACAGATGAAGTTATTTGTCTTAATCACAGTGATAGTCTTAGTTTGTTATTTAAGGTTTTTTTTAACACTATCTTGTTCTTTAACATTTACATTTTTGTACTTGTTGTTTGTAAGGGGGCTGAGAGTAACATAATTTAAATTCTCTGAAAGTACTGTACACGTAGCAGAATCGACCGTAAAGTTTATTTTGACTTTTGACTTTGACCAAACTCCACTTGAGAACATGCAGAATAGTCCCCATTTAAATCTACATACTGATAACGATCAGTCAAATAGGATCTGAGCCAGGAGAGGGCTGTTCCCGTAATTCCTACTACATTTTGTGAAGGAGAATACTATGATCAATGGCGTCAAAAGCTGCACTGAGGTCCAGTAACACAAGTATAGTGATGCAACCCTAATCAGAGGACAATAGGAGGTCATTTACTACTTTAATGAGTTCTGTCTCTGTGCTGTGATGAGGCCTAAATCCTGACTGATAGTTAGTTTATGCTATATGTAGATATGAGCATAGCTGCTGCGCTATGGTCGTTGAGATAAAGGGAGGTTTGATATCGGCCTGTAATTGGACAGCTGACTGGGGTCGAGGTCAGGTTTCTTAATTATCAGTTTAATAACTGCTAATTTAAAGGATCTGGGAACATACCCACTGCTGAGTGAAGAATTTATTATTTTCAACAGGGGTTCTGTTATTTCTGGCACTATCTGTTTGAGAAAATGTGTCGATATAGGATCTAATATTCAGGTTGATGAATTTGCAGAAGAGATGAGTGAAATTAATTCATTCTCTTCAAGGGGAGTAAAGTGTTCTAAGTTCTGATGTGATGTGGTTAGTTTATCATCTGTATTACTTAACTTGTCTGGTTTCAAAGCCTGAATTTTTTGCCTAATGTTTACGATTTTGTTATTGAAAAAGTTCATGAAGTCCTCACTACTGCACGATGTTGTTGTGGAGATAACTGTAGTGGTCTTGTTTGTAATAAGTGGAGTGAAACAGCTGTGTTTGTGTGTATGTGGCGTGTGTGAAAAATTTATGAATCTAGGGATTGAGAGGATTCTAGGGATTCGGTGAGTGCCCTCTAGTGGAATACCCTAGGAAATCGCAGTCAGAATCCCTACTGACTCAAGTGACTCAAAGGACTCGTGAGAATCGGTGTTCGATACAGTGTTCGATTCAGAAGGAATTCAAATCCGTCAATGGATCCGAGTTTCTGATCCCTACCTATAGGCAGAATTCTTCAGGTTTCTCAGAGTGTGCGTCACTGAGGAGAGCGAACCTGTTGGACATGTGAAGCGCAGAGGAGGTGTGCTCCGGTGGGCTAGCCTTAGCATTAGCTTTGGCTGAGCGAGTATGCTGCCGAGTCGTCACCCACTCGCCTCACTGTGAGCCGGAGTCGGGGGCTGGTTATCTCCACCTGCCGCACCCAGACTTTCCACTACGGGAATAATGCTGCTCTTACACACAGAGCACACTTGCACACACACTCTAACCCTCTCTAAAGTCTAGATGCTCTCCTCCAACTCTAATATCTTGTCCGTCAGAGTGCTAACTAACACACACCTATTACAAATAAAGTTACCGCTAATGACGGAGGAAGAATGTCTAAACATCCTGCACTCCACACACTGAACAAGCTGAATAGTAGACATGATAACGTACCTGAGTCGGAGTTCTGCTTATAGATGGATTCCACTTGTTGCTCTTAGACAAAGAAACTTGCGCGTTCCGCGAAAAGCGCAAAACCAGGGGAAGAGGCATAAAAATACAGAAGCATAAAAACTAGCTTTTTAAAAAATTTAGTATGAACAGAGAAAAGCAGTATAATTTAAACACTCATTGATGCCAATGAGGAACATTCGCAGTTAAGAATAAAAAAAAAAACACACTACACCTTACATCCTTCACCCTGCACACTCCACCCTGCACACTCCACCCTGCACACTCCACCATGCACACTACACACTACACACTCCACACTACACACTCCACACTGCACACTCCACACTGCACACTCCACACTGCACACTACACACGATACCATGCACACTCCACCCTGCACACTCCACCCTGCACACTCCACCCTGCACACTCCACCCTGCACACTACACACTCCACACTACACACGATACCCTGCACACGATACCCTGCACACGATACCCTGCACACTCCACCCTGCACACTCCACCCTGCACACTCCACCCTGCACACTCCACCCTGCACACTCCACCCTGCACACTCCACCCTGCACACTCCACCCTGCACACTACACACTCCACACTACACACTCCACACTACACACTCCACCCTGCACACTACACACTCCACACGATACCCTGCACACTCCACCCTGCACACTCCACCCTGCACACTCCACACTCCACCCTGCACACTACACCCTGCACACTACACACTGCACACTACACACTCCACACTACACACTCCACACTACACACTCCACACTACACACGATACCCTGCACACTCCACCCTGCACACTCCACCCTGCACACTCCACTCGATACCCTGCACACTCCACACTACACCCTGCACACTACACCCTGCACACTACACACTGCACACTACACACTCCACACTACACACTCCACTCCTTAAAAAAAAAAAAAAAAAAAGCCACTACACACCTACACTACACAATAATGATACCCCTGCACACTCCACCCCGCAATACTCCACCTGCACACTCCACCTGCAATACCTAATTCCTGCACACTTCCCACCCCGCAATAACACACGATACCCTGCACACTCCACCCTGCACACTCCACCCTGCACCCTGCACATTCCACACGATACCCTGCACACTCCACACTCCACCCTGCACACTCCACCCTGCACACTACACACGATACCCTGCACACTCCACCCTGCACCCTGCACATTCCACACGATACCCTGCACACTCCACCCTGTACACTCCACCCTGTACACTACACACTACACCCTGCACACTACACCCTGCACACTCCACCCTGCACACTACACACGATACACTGCACACTCCACCCTGCACACTACACACGATACACTGCACACTCCACCCTGTACACTCCACACGATACCCTGCACACTCCACCCTGCACACTCCACCCTGCACCCTGCACACTCCACACGATACCCTGCACACTCCACCCTGTACACTCCACACGATACCCTGCACACTCCACCCTGCACACTACACATGATACACTGCACACTCCACCCTGCACACTCCACCCTGCACACTCCACCCTGCACACTCCACCCTGCACACTCCACCCTGCACACTCCACCCTGCACGCTCCACGCTGCACGCTCCACCCTGCACGCTCCACCCTGTACGCTGCACACGATACACTGCACACTCCACACGATACCCTGCACACTCCACCCTGCACACTACACCCTGTACACTACACACGATACCCTGCACACTCCACCCTGCACACTACACCCTGTACACTCCACATGATACCCTGCACACTACACCCTGTACACTACACACGATACCCTGCATACTCCACGCTGCACACTCCACACGACACCCTGTACACTCCACACGATACCCTGCACACTCCACCCTGCACACTCCACACTCCACACGATACCCTGCACACTACACACTGTACACTACACCCTGTAGACTACACACACTACACACTCTACACTACACACTACACCCTGTACACTACAGCCTGCACCCTGTACACTACACACACTACACACTGTACACTACACCCTGTAGACTACACACACTACACACTGTACACTACAGCCTGCACCCTGTACACTACACACTACAACACTGTACACTACACCTGTAGACTACAACCACTACACCTGTACACTACAACCCTGTAGACTCACACACTACACACTGTACACAAACACCCTGTAGCTTACACACACTACACACGTTTGGTACACTACACCCTAGTAGACTCACACACATAACACACTGACACTACACCCTGTACACTACACACACTACACACTGTACACTTAACACCCTGTAGACTACACACACTACACACTGTACACTACAGCCTGTAGACTAACACAATACACACTTGTACACTCACACCTGGTGACTCACACACTACACACTGTACACTACAGCCTGCACCCCTGTACACTACACACACTACACACGTACACTACACCGCAGGACTACACACACTACCAACTGGCTACACTACGCCTGCACCCATGTACACTACACACCACTACACATGTTACACTACACCCTGTAGGACTACACACACATACACACTGTACACTACAGCCTTGCACCTGCTACACTACACACACTACACACTGTACACTACACCCTGTAGACTACACACACTACACACTGTACACTACAGCCTGTAGACTACACACACTACACACTGTACACTACAGCCTGTAGACTACACACACTACACACTGTACACTACACCCTGTAGACTACACACACTACACACTGTACACTACAGCCTGCACCCTGTACACTACACACACTACACACTGTACACTACACCCTGTAGACTACACACACTACACACTGTACACTACACCCTGCACCCTGTACACTACACACACTACACACTGTACACTACACCCTGTAGACTACACACACTACACACTGTACACTACAGCCTGCACCCTGTACACTACACACACTACACACTGTACACTACACCCTGTAGACTACACACACTACACACTGTACACTACAGCCTGCACCCTGTACACTACACACACTACACACTGTACACTACAGCCTGTAGACTACACACACTACACACTGTACACTACACCCTGTAGACTACACACACTACACACTGTACACTACAGCCTGCACCCTGTACACTACACACACTACACACTGTACACTACACCCTGTAGACTACACACACTACACACTGTACACTACACCCTGTAGACTACACACACTACACACTGTACACTACACCCTGTAGACTACACACACTACACACTGTACACTACACCCTGTAGACTACACACACTACACACTGTACACTACAGCCTGTAGACTACACACACTACACACTGTACACTACAGCCTGTAGACTACACACACTACACACTGTACACTACACCCTGTAGACTACACACACTACACACTGTACACTACAGCCTGTAGACTACACACACTACACACTGTACACTACACCCTGTAGACTACACACACTACACACTGTACACTACAGCCTGCACCCTGTACACTACACACACTACACACTGTACACTACACCCTGTAGACTACACACACTACACACTGTACACTACACCCTGTAGACTACACACACTACACACTGTACACTACACCCTGTAGACTACACACACTACACACTGTACACTACACCCTGTAGACTACACACACTACACACTGTACACTACAGCCTGTAGACTACACACACTACACACTGTACACTACACCCTGTAGACTACACACACTACACACTGTACACTACAGCCTGCACCCTGTACACTACACACACTACACACTGTACACTACACCCTGTAGACTACACACACTACACACTGTACACTACACCCTGTAGACTACACACACTACACACTGTACACTACAGCCTGTAGACTACACACACTACACACTGTACACTACAGCCTGTAGACTACACACACTACACACTGTACACTACACCCTGTAGACTACACACACTACAC
>QNUK01001241.1:0-20000 GCA_013621035.1 Clarias magur
ACAACTTTTATACAAAGAGTCAAATATGAACTTTTCTCATTGAATTCTATTAGTTTAAAATATTCATTGAATCAGGTTTTTTTTAGATAAAAAATAGGCAGACAGATAGAGAGAGGGGGGGGGAGGGGGGACTAGTCAATTAAATGCAAGTGATCTGCAATAAAGGGACTTTTCATTCACTTCCTCCTCTTTTGTTTGCATCCACTTAATCTACCTGAAGTTTAAAATCCCCCAATCAGTAAAGCAGGTCAATGGAAATAAAGAGTGCAGGGCTAAAACAAACCTAGGAGCTTCACGTTTAACCATTTCAGGGCTTTTTATTCATATATACAGAGCATTCAGAAAGTTTTCACAGCGCTTCACTTTTCCCACATTTTGCTGGTACAGCCTAATTTCAAAATGACAATGTGAAAGATAAGTGTTGGAAATCTTTCAAATTTAGTAAAAATAAAAAAAAAACAGAAAAGAAAAAAAAAATCACATGTACCATCGTGGCCAAAAGTCTTGAGAATTACATAAATATTGGAAAAGTTGCTGCTTAAGTTTTTATAATAGTAATTTGCATATATTCCAGAATGTTATGAAGATGATCAGATGAACTGCATAGTCCTTCTTTGCCATGAAAATGAACTTAATCCCGAAAAAAAACTTTCCACTGCATTTCATTGCCGTCATTAAAGGAGCTGCTGAGATCATTTCAGTAATCGTCTTGTTAACTCAGGTGAGAATGTTGACGAGCACAAGGCTGGAGATCATTATGTCAGGCTGATTGGGTTAGAATAGCAGACTTGACATGTTAAAAGGAGGGTGATGCTTGAAATCATTGTTCTTTCATTGTTAACCATGGTGACCTGCAAAGAAACGCGTGCAGCCATCATTGTGTTGCATAAAAATGGCTTCACAGGCAAGAATATTGTGGCTACTAAGATTGTACCTAAATCAACAATTTATAGGATCATCAAGAACTTCAAGGAAAGAGGTTCAGTCCTTGTTAAGAAGGCTTCAGGGCATCCAAGAAAGTCCAGCAAGCGCCAGGATCGTCTCCTAAAGAGGATTCAACTGCGGGATCGGAGTGTCACCAGTGCAGAGCTGCTCAGGAATGGCAGCAGGCAGGTGTGAGCGCATCTGCACGAACAGTGAGGCGAAGACTTTTGGAAGATGGCCTGGTGTCAAGAAGGGCAGCAAAGAAGCCACTTCTCTCCAAAAAAAACATCAGGGACAGATTGATCTTCTGCAAAACGTATGGCGAATGGACTGCTGAGGACTGGGGCAAAGTCATATTCTCGGATGAAGCCTCTTTCCGATTGTTTGGAGCATCTGGAAAAAGGCTCGTCCGGAGAAGAAAAGGTGACGCTACCATCAGTCCTGTGTCATGCCAACAGTAAAGCATCCTGAGACCATTCATGTGTGGAGTTGCTTCTCATCCAAGGCAGTGGGCTCACTCACAATTCTGCCCAAAAACACAGCTATGAATAAAGAATGGCACCAAAACCCCCTCCAACAGCAACTTCTTCCAACAATCCAACAACAGTTTGGTGAAGAACAATGCATTTTCCAGCACGATGGAGCACCGAGCCATAAGGCAAAAGTGAGAACTAAGTGGCTCGGGGACCAAAACGCTTAAATTTTGGGTCCATGGCCTGGAAACTCCCCAGATCTTAATCCCATTGAGAACCAAAAAGCCACTAATTCTGACAAACTCCAAGAAGTGATTATGAAAGAATGGGTTGCTATCAGTCAGGATTTGGGCCAGAAGTTGATTGAGAGCAGCCCAGTCGAATTGCAGAGGTCCTGAAAAAGAAGCGCCAACACTGCAAATACTGACTCTTTGCATAAATGTCATGTGATTGTCGATAAAAGCCTTTGAAACGTATGAAGTGCTTGTAATTATATTTCAGTACATCACAGAAACAACTGAAACAAAGATCTAAAAGCAGTTTAGCAGGAAACTTTGTGAAAACTAATGTGTGTCATTCTCAAAACTTTTGGCCACGACGGTGCAGAAGTATTCACACCCTTTGCCATGACACTCAAAATTAAGCTCAGGTGCTTCCTGTTTCCACTGATCATCCTTGAGATGTTTCTACAACTAAGTAAATTCAGTTGACTGGACATAATTTGGAAAGACACACACCTGTGTATATAAGGTCCCACAGTTAACAGCGCATGTCAGCGCGCCGCCCGGCAAAATGATCAACTAGGGAAGAAGAGCCTTAGCCGGGGAGGTGACCAAGAACATGATGGTCTCTTTGAAAGAGCTCCTGTGGAGAGACGAGAACCCTGCAGAACAACAACCAGACAATTCCTTGGACTTCATGGCTTTGTTTGTGCTCTGACATACATTATTAACTGTGGGACCTTATACAGACAGGTGTGTGTCTTTCCAAATCATGTCCAATCAACTGAATTTAGGATGTGACTTTTTTTCGGGTTTAATTTATCATCAAAAATCATTTTATGCACAGATTTCAAACAAACGTCTTTCGAACTGTGTGAAGGCGAACGGTTCACTTATCCAGCACGTTTCCTCCAGAATCACATCAAACTAGAATAATTTATAATCACCTGCTTTCACTCCAAAAAAATACAAAACAGTCATAATCCAGTGTGAATACAGCTCAATGCTGAGGCAGCCTTTTCACCATTACTGTCTCTAACCACAGCAGTGTGTTGAATGTGACACTAATCTGATGTGTGTGTGTCATTTCCAGTAAACTCTCACACTTATAAACTTATTGACGGTGAGGAGCATTCATATGAACTCACCATACGATAAATGATGCGCACGCACACACACTTATGCTTTAAATACAAACAGAGACAGGACACAGCAGGCTGAAATGAAACACACACTGACATACCAGAAATACCAGAATAAATTAGTCCGGGATAAACAAAAAACGCCCGTGTGCCAAAATAAACGAACTGATATATTAATAGGAGATATGTACATTAGTAAAGAGCAGCACACACTGAACAACTGAATGAGTTTGACACATAAGGGCGATAAATCGTGTGTCCACCATCGGTAGATATTATTTATTTATATATTTATTTCTTTGATTCCTGCAGATCAAAACAATGATCCGGCCAAAACCAAAACCTACATTTTTTCAATCAATCGGCCAAGACTTCTTTTGTTTTGTTTCATGTTGACAAACATCTGTGTTTAAAGAAGTCAATTAGTAAATTGGAAGGGAAAATGTCAGACGTGAACAAGCCAGACGGTCCGATCGCGGCTCCGCCGTACTGAGAGAACTTTGTCCCCTGATGGTGTCCGAGCTCTAGTGAGACTCTGTGATAAGTGCATCAGTGTATCAGGGGATTATATAGAGACATAAAGCGAGTGTTTACTCTCAGTGTTCTGTTATTCTGTACAGTCAGAAGTCCCACTTTGACTCGAACAGGCCCTTGTACATTACAGTGGTGGATATTTAGCAATTGTGCAAATAGCAAAGTCAGTTCAACTTCACCGTTCTTGTTGCCTGGTGCAATTCTCTTTCCTGTGATGTAATGCAGATGTTATGCACTTCAGAGTCTTGATGGGAAATCAACAAGGATGTGTTAAAAAAAAAAAAAAAAAGTCCTGAAGTGCAAGGGAAGTCTGAAAGAAAAGACAGCCAAGCATGTCCTCATTTCTCCCATCATCCACTCTGTCAGCAATTAAAGGTCCATTTCTCCTTTTTCTCTTCCTCTGCGTTGGCTTTAGGTGTAAGTTTGAAAGCCCTGCTTGATTCTGGTTCTTTCCGTCGTTGCCTACTGATCTGCTGTACCAGTTTACTAAAGATGGCATCCACCTGCTCTCTGCTGCCACTTTTAGCTGAACAGAGGTAAAAGGACATTGAGTGAACTTCAGCTAAGTGTCGCGCTTGCTCAATAGTTGATGGGACGCCCAAGTTCACCAAGTCAGCCTTGTTAGCCACAAGCACACGGGGCACGTCCGGTCCAACTGAGTATTGATGACACTCCTCCATCCACAGGGGCAGACTGCGGAACGAAGACGCATTTGTGACATCGTAGACAAAGACGACGGCATGTACGTTGCGGTAGTAGTGCTGGGCCATGCTCTTCCGAAAGCGCTCTTGACCCGCAGTGTCCCACAGTTGCACCTGGACCAAAACAAAACAAAAAAGACGTTTCATATCTTGTGAAATTTCATAATAACAATTTAAAAAAATGGAAAGACCAGAAAGGGTCCCAGTTACTAATGATGAGAAAATGGAGAGAGAAATGTCTTTTTACATGTATAAATGTATAAATGGCAGTCTAGTGGGTGTGTATCCCAGACTCTTCATGTCTGTGTTCGGCCGCCTTTTCTTGTGTTACATCTGACTAGATATCATAAATACAAAGAGACTATACTGCAGTCTTAGCAACCACATACACCGGCTCAGTTCCCGTGTGTGTATGAGGCGTGTTAAAGAGACATTGTTCGATGAAGGAGATAACCTTTTAACCTTTTTCATTAAAGGGAAGATGATTCATGTGTGGAGCAAAAGGCAGCTTTTCAGCATGCAGTAATTTCATTTCCTATTTTCTGCCGACCACGAAAGCCCCGGTGTTAAATCAACTTCTTTCTGGAACAACATTTTTAAAAGTACCAAAAAAAAAGGACAGACAATATGCTGGATTCTCCCCAAAACTCCAAAACACAGACTAATTATTGTCCCATTTAAAGCAATATTAAAAGCTTTAGGAAGGCAAAGGAGTTTAATCTGAAAGTAATGTTGAAAGGGTGTTCAAGTCTAAAACAGAACAGTGTTGCTCTCTTCTGAGAGTGTTTAAACACTCGCTTTATGTCTCTATATAAACCCCTGATACACTTATCACAGTGTCTCACTAGAGCTCGGACACCATCAGGGGACAAAGTTCTCTCAGTACGGCGGAGCCGCGATCGGACCGTCTGTCGGTCTGATTCACGTCTGAAACCTCGGCCTCCCAGGAACTCCTTTACTGCTCCAAACATGTGGAAATGTCTTGGCGCGAGGTCAGGACTGTACAGGGGACTGCAGGGAGCTCCGAGCCACCTCGGCCGTACGGACTTCATTAAGCCGTTTACACCTCATGAAAAATTAGGTGGAAATCAAAATATACTGGGGGGCATGTTTTATTTAGTACATAGCATCAATATTAAAACTATATTTATATAGATAAAGTTCTACGCATATAATTATATATATTTTTTATTTGTTTTACATGATTCGTATAAAAATGATACCATCTGAAATAATAAGAGAAAAGTTCAGTACATGGAAAATTTCCCCAAACTACAGCTTTTTTAAGAGCCTTCTACGACATCTCATCACTATTTCAGTACAACTGCTTCACTTTCACTTCCAGCTGTGTTACTTACAGACCCTCTAAAGTCCCCAAAATTAGTTTTTTGTTTTGTACCCAAGTTTTCCTTTTGGGACTTTAGAAGGTAAATAGTTAATTACTTCTCCTGTTTGATCCAGAGTAACGCAACACTAACTGTCTTTGATCTCTTACCTTGATCTTCTCGCCGCGCAGGTACAGCAGTCTCTCCCGGAGGTCCACCCCGATTGTGGAGTCGGTTTTCCCGGGGGAGTGTCCGGTGCAGTACAGGTGAGTGAGGCTCGTCTTCCCGACACCTGCGTCTCCGAGCACGATGACTTTACAGGTGCGACACACGACCGGGATCCAGCAGTCACACGAGTCCATCTGGAGCTCTATCGCCCGCTCCCAGTTTAATAAAGCTTCAATAATCAAAGGACCGTATATAAAGAGTTCTCCCTGAGCATCACACTCTCTAATCACACACACACACACACACTCTCTCTAACACTCTGCTCGGTCTGCTGGAGTTCCTCTCCGTCGGTCAAACTGATTTAAAGGCTAAACCAGATGAGGAAGTCTCGCGAGATTGCTGAACTTCCCGAAAGCACAGTGTTTGTCAAGCTGACTCTTTACACATTTTTGCTAATGAAAAATCATTAAAGTTGATGTCCTTAATCATTCATCACTTATACTGGTAATGTGTGAGTCAGTTCACTTAACAGCAGGTTTTATAGGAGGAAACCAGAGAAACATGGAGAAACTCAGACAGACGCAGAGAAAAACCCGGACATGGATTTAAACTGGGAAAGTCCTAATCAAACTGGGAGGTTCTTAATGGTGAGGTTTAATGCCGGCTCTTTTCACCGCTAACAGGTGAGTGATAAGCCTGTGCACTGGGTCTACAGACAAAATCCAAAAGGGTTTCACACAAACATCAACAGCATTTATGGATGGAATATTAAATCATTAAATCTGCTTGTTAATAGTTTTGGTCCCCTGGCTCAGGGGCCGGCGACCTCAATCACTCAGGGAGCCGTTTGGAGAGAAAACGCCGGGAGCCACAAAACCCTTTTGAGATCTGAAATGAAGTTAACGCTGCATATATCGTTATTTTCTTTTGTGCTATGTATAAAAAACTATAGTGTGTTGAATTTATGAAAATCAATGAACTGCTACAGAGCAAACAAAATTTTATTTCTGCAACCAAAAAATTTAGAACTCAGAAAAAGACGCTATTCGTAATTATGAAATAAAAAAACTTCCTTAAATTATCTGCCAAACCAAAAATACAGTCTGCGTGTGTGTGCGCGCGTTCCCTCGTCTTTTACGCGTGTGTACTGAAGCGTGCAGTCAGCCGTCACCCTGAATAAAAAGGACTATTTACATAAACCGCGTGCCGGCGGGTGTCGCACATCAGCGGTTGCGACGCATGGACAAAAAATGAAACGTTTTATTTTAATGTTGCAAGATAATCTTCAAAAGGTAGAATTACATTTAAAAAACTAACGAACTAAAATAAAATAAATTAAAATGGAATACTCATCAGTTATTTCCAAAGCCACAGGGAGCCACATGCAGCTCTGGAGCCGCGGGTTGCCGATCGCAGCTCTACACAAAATCACACTCAGGAACAAACGTACCAAAGTCTACTTTTACTTACTGCTAGGTCAAAGACACGAACA
The DNA here is from genome assembly GCA_013621035.1 of Clarias magur. Taxonomy (NCBI): domain Eukaryota; kingdom Metazoa; phylum Chordata; class Actinopteri; order Siluriformes; family Clariidae; genus Clarias; species Clarias magur. Next base: position 6,981 of record QNUK01001241.1, read on the forward strand.
GCTCGATAACAATCGTAACCAAAAGTTTATAAATAATTCAAGTGTTAGGACTAATAGAGTTCACTTTTATTTTCAGCTATTTAATTAGTAATAAATTATAAAACAATTTCCCCTAATGCAGTCACATGGTGGTCTGTCTAACCAACTTAACTTAACTACTGTTAGATTATTAAACACTAACCAAAACAAACTTGTAGTTTACGGTTCAGTAATTTACAATCTAATGAAGTGACGAACACCTTTAATGAACAGCGGGTTATTAAAGCATGGACTCTTTCCCCAATTGATGCTTGATGTAGAACGCATTTAGAGTTCATTCACCTTTTCTCATTTCTTTGTCCTGGTCAGAGTGACTGAGGTCTAAATTAATTATTTGTTCATACAGAAAAAAACAAAACAGAAAAAGCATGCACATCTAGGGGACCATGAGCTCGAGGATGGATGTTGATGAGCTGATCAGACGAGTCGTGTGTGTTTGTACAGTTCGTCTCTGCACGTCTTTATATCTTACTTCAGTTCCTGAAATATTAAACAGGTTAAAATCCCCCCAGAGCACATGAGCTCACCGCGCGTCGCCACACATTTCTGTGCCCAAACCACAGCGCTGTGGACGTCGACGACTCAAAGTTTAGACACCCCACAGGTTTGGAGTGTTTATTGCATTGCTTTTTTTAGTGACCAGGGGACGGATGTGGACAGCTGAAAAACTGACACGCTTAAGGGACGCGCTAAATCAGAGACAAGTAGCCGGTTTTTGGATGGGCGAAAAAAAAAAAAACACATTAAAAAAAAAAAGGTTCTATTTAAATATGTGAATGATCTACGACGGACTTGAGTTTGGCTTCAGAGGGAAACACGAATCCAGAAGATCAATGAATCGATTAATCATCACAGCTGTAACCCTACATGGACTTACACTCTTCATCTCATCACTCTAACCGGACCTCATCGTTTTTGGTGAATGAATGAAACCTCAATGATAAAAACATTTCCCCTCGCCTCTCTGACTGAAAACTGGAAAAGGAAAATAAAAAGTATACAAACCCAGATGTACATAGACTAGTACCAAATGTTTGCTTTTTCATTATTTGAGGTGTTTTTTTTTTTTTTTATTACAAAACAATTCATTAATATCATACAACAAACATCATTCCACACCACGAGAGAGAGAGAGAGAGAGTGTGTGTTAGAGGAATCCTCCAGAACCTTGTGTGTGATCATCACAGACAAAAACCTCACGGTTTCTCTGAACCGGTTTACTTCAAACTCGACTGAAATGAAAGACTAAAACTCCTCACTGAATTCAGCAAAGGAGCTGAAGTGCTTTCATGTATTCTTCAGTCAGATTGATTCGGAATAAAGCAGGAACAAATTTTTGCAGAATTTTCATACATTCTAGCTTTACTTGCAGAATTTGTAGGAAACCCGAGACATGACGTTATGATCACGTGGTCCTGATCAGACTTTAACCCGAACGCTGGGACACTGTACTGTACTTCAACGATGAAAGAAAAAAATCTCTCAGTTATTCATGAGGGAACAGGAAGGAAACAGCAAGGCAGAAACTGAGTGCCTGCTTTGATTTTATTATTTCTTCTCCTGACCAAACAGATTACAATCCTGCCTACTTATTCTCTGTCGGCTTAAAACTAAATTAATTCACAGGATCCGTCAAACATACTGTACACAGGTGGGTGTGACGTAACTCCTGCCATGCATTTTTCATGCTCTGCATCCTTCCCTTCCAATAAAACGTCTTTATTAATGCGCGAATATCGTTTTCCAACAGTATCGACAGAACAGGAGTTGAAAACTGCTCGCGTATTAACAGTTTACCGTCGGCCCACAGTTAAAGAAGCGGTAAAGTTCTTGTCCGTGGCGATCGAACACGCGCGTCTGATGCGGCAGGCCGGGTGAAAGTGCTGGAGTGTCCCTTTAAGGAGAGCGATCAAAGTCAGAGAGAGGAGAGAGCAGATTAACTCCAGCACCTTCACCTGCTGATTCACACTCTGATCTTCAGGTCCTAGAAGTTCCCTTTAGATGAGCTCCTCTTAGACAAACCGCAGGTATAATGGAGTATAAAAGATAGCACACGAGTCCCATCAGTTAAAAAAATAAAATAAAATAAAAATGCCTTCTCTCAGACTCCGCCCCCTCGGGTATAACCCTCATCACCTCCACACATTCCAAACAACAACCACAACAACCACCTGCTCAGTGTCACGTCACGCCAACACAAAACCAACTCCGCGCTCCAAAACTCATTTTATGCCGTTTTTATTTTTCATATAAATTATTCTTTAAAACAGAGGGAGAGAGATGGATTGAGTGAGATCGCGTGGGTGACTATGGGATTCGCCTTTTGTGTTTGCACAGTTAATTAACCCAGAATTTGTAGCTCACCGCCTTCAGACACGCCGCTCACAACAGAGCGTTTGTGTGTCGTCTAGGTTTCAGTTAGAGAGAGTAGTCATCAGCAAGGTTAAAAAAAAAAAAAAAAAAAGTAAAATGGTCATTCCTCCCCCCCCTCGTCCTCCTCTCCACAGACACCCGTCTCCTCTCGGCCGTGACTCCGATCATCAGGGGTGGTGGAGACAACGCAGGAAGTTCAGCAACGTGTCATCTAGGGTGGCCGAAAAATGGCACCGTCACCCCTCTTTCAGCTCCGCCCCCCCTCCTCCCTTAGCCCCACCCCCTTTCAGGTGTTCACATGTCATTGGCTAGCTCCTCGGTTTCCGTGGAGACGTCTCCGTTCACGGCGATCTTGGTGTTCTCCTCGTAACCAGGAGGCATGAAGGCCAGCGTGTACGGGTAGATCTTATGACACTCGGCGCGGTAGGACTCGGCCGTCTCCGTGGCGTCTCCGAGGGTGCCGTTACGAAGGCTCTCCAACACCTCTGTGCAGATCTACACACAGGAAGAGAAATGCATGCTGGGATTATTCAACTAACAATGTTGTTAATAATAATAATAATGAATTTCCTACGTTATCACGTTAAGGTTTTTTCAATTGTGCGGCCAATAAAAATTATACAGGTGAAACAGAAAATAAATCAAATGAAATATAGTGCCATTTTTTGTGAAAATGGTGTGTAATGTGCAGTTTCTGTGCTCCGTAGTGTGTGTGTGTGTGTGTGTGTGTGTGTGTGTGTGTGTGTGTGTGCGCGGCCATGTACGTACAGTTACAGGAAATACGGTTGTGTAAGGACTGGGGGTGTTGGAGCACTCCATGGATGATCAGTCATACAGTGCACCCAATCACAAGACTCAACACTGTGTGTGTGTGTGTGTGTGTGTGTGTGTGTGTGTGTGTGTGTGTGTATGCACAACTTTGGGGATTTTGACTCTTGAGTAAACTAAACCAACCCTGAACTTCCTCTGGGGAAGAAAACAACTCCACTTCATCACCAAACGCAACGGAAAATTCACTTCTGTGTTTATGAATTATGAGCTCGCAGTGATGATCTGTGGATTTCTCATGAAGAAAATCAACATATTTAAGGCCAAGCTACAAACAAACATTCATCATAACTATGCACTTATCCAGCATGTGTAGTGCCGATAACACAAAACGGGGTTTTAGTGCTTTTAATTCATTAATTCACTCGCACTTGTTTATTCTTCAGTTCTCACTAGTTTAGGGATTTTTACAGGCAGTAAAAGAGAGGAAACATTTCCTTTATTACGACTCGAACACTGTTTGGACCAGAATAACAGAACACTGAGAGTAAACACTCCCTTTATGTCTCTATATAATCTCCTGATACACTCATGCACTTATCACAGTGTCTCACTAGAGCTCGGACACCATCAGGGGACAAAGTTCTCTCAGTACGCCGGAGTCGCGATCGTCTGTCTGTCTGATTCACGTCTGAAACGCCGGCCTCCCAGGAACTCCTGTAATGTTCCAAACATGTGTAAATGTCCTGGAGTGAGGTCAGGACTGTACGTGGGCGTGGTGATCACTCCCAGCTGAGTTCCTGTAGTGTGTGAGTGGTGTTGAGTGTGTGTACAGTTCTCTCACACACACAGACAGACGCGTCTCTTCCGCTAGTAGATTTCCAGTGACGAGACGTTCTACTCTCTGAAGTTCACGTGAACGTGTGCAGTGATCTCCACCTCGGCCGGGATCGTCACTCACAGACGTACGCACTTCTTTATAATGTCCAGATGTTTCACTGCGACTCAGCGTCTCCTCACCGTACTGTGACTGAAGTCTCTGTAAATATCAGTCGCTTTTACGCCTTCATTCACTAGTAATTACATCACAAGTCCTGACTTGGCCGGTCATATTTTGTAAAAGAATTAAATATACTTTCTGGTGACCAAAGATGACTCCTCACTACGAGAGAAAGTCTTTAAAGCACTACTCTAAACCTAAACCTAGGTGAACCCATCACCATCACCAAGATGGCGCCGGTGAGGTCGGCTGCCGTCACGACTGCTCCAACCTACTTTATTTTGTTTTCGTCTTTTAATTTAATTTCTAGCAACTTTAAATCGGCAAATTCATCACCATTGAGTGCATTAGGTATGATATAATGAGATCCTGAGAGAAAGTGAAAGTGAAAGTGAAGATCCTGAGGGAAAACAAAGGACGCGACGCGAAGCGGCGGCCCCGAGGAAAACGAGCCGGCGTCAGGAACAGGCTGAGAGCCCGTGCACACCGCACACCTCTGCCTAGCATCCTGCTCGAGACATGGCTGAACCCAGCGGTGCCGGACCACGCCATCCAGCCGGCCGAGTTCTTCTCGGTTCACCGCATGGACAGGACAAGGGACTCGGGGAAGACAAGGGGAGGCGGCGTGTGTTTAATGGTGAACAGCGGCTGGTGCAACAGCGTGAGCGTTGTTCCTCTCGCACGCTCCTGCACACCCAAGCTGGAACTATTGACTATCAAGTGTCGACCTTTTTATCTTCCTCGGGAGTTTACATCGGTCATAATCAGCGCCGTTTATATTCCGCCACAAGCGGACACGGACACTGCCTTATGCGAGCTGCATGAGGCTCTCTCACAGCACCAGACACAACACCGGGACGCTGCGCTTATTGTGGCGGGGGACTTTAACAGTGCCAACCTCAAATGTTCCGAAACAGCTCCGATGACGTCAACATGTTTACGGAAGCGGTTGTGGGATTCGTCGGGAAACTAGCGGATGATACCGTACAGAAAATGACCATCAGAACGTTTCCCAATCAGAAGCCGTGGGTGGATAAAACCATCCGCGACGCTCTGAGATCTCGCGCCGCAGCCTACAACGCGGGACTTGCATCGGGGGACAAGCTGAACACCTTTTATGCTCGCTTCGAGGCTGCAGCTAAAGACGCTAGCGTTGCTAATGCTAGCGGCGCTAACGGCTGCAGAGAGGAAGTCACTGCCAGCACCGGAAACGCGTTCATCATCTCCAAGCATGACGTGAGGAGAGCCTTCAGGAGAGTGAACACCAGGAAAGCAGCAGGACCAGACGGCATCTCAGGTCGAGTCCTCAGAGCCTGCGCAGACCAGCTTGCACCTGTGTTCACAGAGATATTCAACCTCCCCTTATCTCAGTCGGTGATCCCCACATGCTTCAAAGAGTCCATCATTGTTCCTGTTCCGAAGAAACCACATCCTGCTTCCCTCAATGACTATCGACCTGTAGCCCTCACATCAGTGGTGATGAAATGCTTTGAGCGGCTGGTCAGAGACTTCATCATCTCTTCACTACCCGACACTCTGGACCCACTACAGTTTGCATACCGCCCGAACCGCTCCACAGATGATGCCATCTCTCATCTCCTCCACACAGCACTCACTCACCTGGACACTAGAAGGGGGAATTATGTTAAAATGCTTTTCATCGACTACAGCTCAGCATTTAATACCATAATTCCCTCCACACTCACCACCAAGCTGGAGCATCTGGGACTCAGCTCATCTCTGTGTCAGTGGATCTCTAATTTCCTAACTGGAAGACCACAGGCTGTAAGGATGGGTGGACACGTCTCAGCCTCTCTCACTCTCAGCACTGGAGCCCCACAGGGCTGTGTTCTGAGCCCCCTGCTGTACTCTCTGTACACACATGACTGAGCGGCCACTACCAGCTCCACCACCATCATTAAGTTTGCTGACGACACCGTCGTGGTGGGCCTGATCTCTGACAACGACGAGACGGCCTACCTGAAGGAGACTGGAAATCTGGAGAACTGGTGCCAGAGGAACAACCTTCTTCTAAATGTCAGTCAGACAAAGGAGCTGATAGTGGACTTCAGCACTAAGCAGGAGAGGAACTACCAGACCCCCGTCATCAACGAGAGCCCAGTGGAGAGAGTGGACTGCTTCAAGTACCTCGGTGTTCACATCACGCAGGACCTATCATGGTCCTGTCACATCAACACCGTGGTGAAAAAGGCCCGGCAGCGTCTCTACCACCTCAGACGCCTGAGAGACTTTAGACTGCCCTCCAAGGTGCTCAGGAACTTTTACTCCTGCACCATAGAGAGCATTCTGACGGGAAACATCGCATCCTGGTTCGGGAACAGCACCATGCAGGACAGACGAGCCTTACAGAGGGTGGTGCGATCAGCTGAGCGCATCATCCGAACTGAGCTCCCTGACCTGCACTCTGTCTACAGCAAGCGGTGCTGGACCAAGGCCAGGAAGACCATGAAGGACCTCAGCCACCCCAGCAATGGACTGTTCTCTCTGCTGCGGTCTGGGAAGCGCTTCCGCTCCCTCAAGGCCAATACAGAGAGACTGAGAAGGAGCTTCTTCCCGCAGGCGATACGGTCTCTCAATCAAACCAATACACTGGACTAAAACACCTCTGCATTTTTTTGCACACACAGAACAGACAATTATGTCAATGCACATTTGCACATATATGCACATATGCACATTTGCACACTTCAAGGACTTCTTTTCTCATCCCCCTCATCTCATTTTCAAAATACTACCTCAAGATTTTCACAGACTTAAGTTAAGTTGTAATATATTATATTATACTTCAGATTTTATATATATATTTTGAAACTTTGCTGGAATCTTGTTTTATAGTTTTCATTTGTAAAAATATTTAAGGTCACGGAGCGGTCGTATAAGCATTTCACTGCATATCGTACTGTGTATGACTGTGTATGTGACAAATAAAATTTGAATTTGAGAACTTGGCTAATGTAAAGCTGCATCAGTAAACAATGTGCTTGCAGGCTCATGATGAAGTGGAGTACGTTGTTTAGCTTGCTGTAGTAACGTCAGATTAGTGTTGATCTGAGAATACTGGCATTGGGTTTTAGAAACTAATCAGTTTAATCATGTCATGTGGTAGACTTACTGTGGAATAACTGCTGAGATTATATCATTAAAATAATAATAAATATATAAACAGGATCATCATGAAAAAGCACATTGTTACAGCTGGACAACAGATTAGACTGTGAAATAAATCTAACAGGATGTGAACAAAAGGAAGCGAATCCCTGGCAGGGTTTCAGTGTGGACGGGTTCCTGGAGTTCTGGAACGTTCCTCAGAGATCTGATCTGTAAATGCAGCGCTGCAGGTGACAGGAAGCCACGAGCCTTTAGGTTTTATTACCTGAATGTTCCTGTTATTAAGACATTCGTCCAGTGCTGCAGCGAGCTCCACCGCCTTCTTCTGGGTCGAAGGGTCCAAGTAGAACATTCCTCTGGCAGCTTCAAGAGCAGATAGAGAAACACGTCAGTCCTGCACAGTACGCGTGCGTGTGCGCGTGCGCGTGTGTGTGTGCGAGAGATTTATCCACCTGCTAATCGGTGAGGGATTGAGTTGGAGTGCTTGCTGAGGAAGGCCTGGTTGAAGCTCTTGGCGTTGCTGTCACCGAACAGCCGTGAGATTTCCTGCTTGAGAACGGTGCGGACTGGATCTGCCACCTCGTTAGCCTCCGATACTGTCATCAGGACCAGAGAGCATCAGACCAGAGAACAGGATAAAACACAACGAGTGTGCGATGATGGTTTTAGACTAAAGTGCTTTACCTCTTTTGAAGAAGCGCACTAGACACTGGTGAAGCCAGGGGTGATCGGGATCGACAGCATACGCCCTCTTCACTGACTGCAGCATTAACAAGAACTTATCTGAAAAACAAACAGACCATATAAACATCAAAATCAGTGCATTTTTCCGTATAGGGAAAGAAAATAATTTAAATAAACGTAAGGTCATGTTTAAATCAGACTGCAGTCTGTGTAGCACAGATTTATTCCTGACTATTCCACATAAGAAAAGAGGAAAAAGAGGAAAAAAGAGGAGCACATTTCCAAACCAGTTCAACCACAAGTGATCCGGTGTTAAACGCGTCATCTTCACCCATCCTGGGTCTGTGGGGGGGGTGAGAGGGGAGCGGGCGTGGTCTGGCCCGGTTGTTGTCTATCTAACGTGTCCAGAACGTAACATCAGCTCCTACTGCGAGTTGAAGCAGAACGTGATCACGCTGATTCTTTGCAGGATATCTCGGGAACTTATTACTACTGTGTTCATTTTTGGAACCATGTCCTGTGGTCTGATGAGACCAAGATAAATCTATTTGGTTCAGATGGTGTCAAGCGTGTGGCGGCAACCAGGTGAGGAGGACAAAGACAAATGTGTCTCACCTACCGTCAAACATGGTGGTGGGCGTGTCATGATCTGGGGCTGCATGAGTGCTGCTGGCATTGGGGAGCTACAGTTCATTGAGGGAACCATGAATTCTAACATGTACTGTGACATACTGAAGCAGAGCATGATCCCCTCCCTCCGGAAACTGAGCCGCAGAGCAGCGTTCCAGCATGATAATGACCCCAAACACACCTCCAAGACGACCACTGGCCTGCTAAAGAGGCTGAGGGTAAAGGTGATGGACTGGCCAAGCATGTCCCCAGACCTAAAGCCCATAGAACACCTCTGGGGCTCCTGAAAAGGAAGGTGGAGGAGCACAAGGTGTCAAATGTCCACCACCTCCGTGATGTTGTGATGGACGAGTGGAAGAGGATTCCAGCATGTGGAAGCATGTGAAGCTCTGGTGATCTCCATGACCAAGAGAATTCAAGCCGTGCTGGAAAATGATGGTGGCCAAACAAAACATTGACATTTCACATTTTCACTTAGGGGTGTACTCACTTTTGTTTCCAGGGGTTCAGCTATTATTAGCTGTATTTTTAGTTATTTTAGACTGTTCATTGTGTCAAAGAGTCATTTATGCAGCGTTGTCCTACGAAAAGATAGAACTAAATATCATGTGAGGGGTGTACTTACTTTTGTGACATACTGTATGTATTTCCAAAACTTGGGTCAGGATGGGAACTTATCCACAGCTGTCACTTTAGAGTGAGAAATAAACGGTTCTATCCCATCACACACCATTTGGAGCACTCAGGAGAAGCAGTGAACGCACCAGTGAGTGCATGTCAATCAATGTCTTAGGAAACGAGTGAACGGAAGTATGATTACGAGTGTGTGAGACGAGTAAGCAGTCTTATAAGCACATTCCTGAGATGAGGAAGAGAGTGTAGGACCAAAAAAGTAAATTCACAAGCCTGCGTATGTTACAGGTTCAAACTAGAGTTAATAAGAGAAACTGCGTCTGTACTGCAGCTTGACGTTAGATTTGTAGTTTTGTAGTTTAACCGAAGGCCTATTAAATTATTAAAAGTCCCCAATGTTAACGAGATCTAATATCCTATAGTACAAGTTCTGTTTTAGCTACAACCTGTTTCCTTAAATACTAAACTGCTTTAGTAAAGACGTTTCCTCGACCTTTTCTGAAGTAGATCTCGAAGGCCAGAAGGTGAGTTTCAATCTTGTTCTTCACCAAAGTCTTTAAAGGAATCAGGAACTTCACAGCCTCGTCTAATGGGGTTTCCACCTGGATAAGGAAAGCAAAAGCAGAAGAGAGACGTATATTCAGTTTATTAAAAAAGAGATTTTTCCCAGTCCGAGTTCCTCTTCGGTTTTTACAGGCAGTACTGTAACCACAACACTAAACAGACCTTAGCCAGCTTTTCTGGTATTAGTTCCTCTTTGGGGCCTCCGATCTCCTCATCATCATCCTCTTTCTTCTTCTTCTGGTTTTTCAGCTGCTTCTCTTTTTCAGCATTCTTCTTCTCTTCCTCTAGCTGAGCCTTCTTCTGCGCTCGCCGCTGCTTGTTCCGCAGCTTTTTCAGCTCTTTGTCTGAAAGGTTTCCTGTTGGAAGACACACAGACACACACAGACAGATAGACAGACACACACAGACAGGTCACTGACAGGTCACTGACGCACTGACGCCTTAAACTGTGTGTTACAGTCAGAGACTCAGATTAATGTCTCCCTGAGTGAGAGCGTTACAGCCTTAAGCTCCTCGCTATCATTTCAAACTGGGGTGTTCTGGGTATGTTTAAAGTGTGTGTGTGTGTGTGTGTTACCGGTGTCAGCCTGGAGCTCCTTGCTGTCGTCGGTGAGAGGGTTATCATGCAGGTTGAGGTAGATTTGGATGGCGGTGCTTGCAGCTTTGTAGTAGAAGGGGTGCATGCGCAGCACGTCCTCCAGCTTTAACAGGTCTACATACGAGCGAAGCGTCATCTTCCGCATGCAGTACGTATGGAAGTCAAACTGATCGTCCGTTATCTCCACAAAGTGCTACAACAGGAAACAAAGGCAATATTCATGTGATCAATGAAGTTATAAGAGCAGATATTACACTATTATGTAAGATATTAGTCACACTATCATGACTACTCTATGGACGGCTTTAAAAACCTTTTTGCATTATTTCAAGGTTTCTCCGAAATAATTGTAAAATCGTGTTTAAAACACACACAGAAAACATTATTTATCTACTGCACATGCTGAGTAAGGCTGAAACACATTAATAAGCTAGCGTGCAGTTTTCAGTGTGTTGCACATACACACACAGACTTACGCTGACTTTACTGGACAATCTTAGAAATGATCAGACACCATTGATTGAACTTTCATATTTACTTTTCTTATATATACTCATAAGAATATAAATGTCTTATGGCAGTAAAAAGAAATACAAATTGAAACCCATCTCACTTGTTACAATTCAGGTTTCTGTCATTTTTCTTGTCTGGAAATAATTTTTTTAGCCTCTTTGATTACATGGAACCCATAAGACTTCTATAATTCTAATAAAAAGGACTAAGATCAGTTTTAAGAGAAGAGGAAGGCGCGTCAGACTTTTCCTGGAAATACAGGTCGTCTCGCACACAGCAGAGGCTCAAAATATTCCTTGGATAGGTTTAAATTAGACACAACAGTTTCCAATAGGCCACTGCTGCACATTTCATGGAAGCATTAAAACAAGACAGTTGAAACAGACTCGACTAGTAACACACCGGTATGTACTGGTATTTACACACTGCTATGTACTGGTATTAATAACACACTGCTCCTGAAAGAGTGAAGAGACACAGGAACGCACTCTCTCGATCTCGTGGCATTTCTTGAGGGCGTCGCCGTATTTTTTCATAGATTTATACGCCAGCGCACACTCAGTCTGAAACCACATACACTGCATCTCGTTCAGGTTCTCCACCGCTGACGCCCCCTCCTGGAGAAAAAGAGGAGACAAATGTTCAATTATCCAATACAGTTTCGTGCATCTAAAAATCAGGTGCAAAGGTTTTCTGACGTGTTCGGCCTCCGTTCACCACCACAATATGTGAGTGAAGTCGAGACTTTCAGCTTTAATTCACGGGGCTTTGACACAAGTGTGGCGTTAACCCATCAGGAATTAAAGCTGTTTTCATACACACAAATTTGGAGGGCTCATAAATAATGGAACAAACGACCATAATTAAACTCATTAGACTTGTCGTGATGAACTTCCCGTGCAGTCAGGGGGTGGAGCGGACTGTACACGTACACAGGCTTTCTTACCCGTGTGAACTTCGAGCACATCTCCTCCGCTTCTTTGATCAAGCCTGCTTTCAGTAAGTACTTGGCGCATTTGGAGTTGATGAAGCGGTCGGCGGTGTCCAGAGCCTGGGCTTCGTCCATCCAGCGAGCTGCTTCCCGGATGTTCCCAGCATGCTGCGAGTGGAAGCGACATGTGAGAGGTCCGGCAATGCGAGGATGCTTCGACACCGTGGACTCATAAATGTGAAATTATCCACGTAAACCCGACAAACCATTTCCAGGTCATTTTATTTCATTACATTTCATTAAATCTTCTTCATTTTCATATTGTCAGATTAAACTCGACCAAAACCGTATTTACACATCTGACAGAACCAAACTGAGATTTTTCTCAGAATTGATTAAATCACTATTAATACAGGAAGTGTGCATGTGCAAACCTTATATATCTTGGCTTTGATGAGGAAGAGCTCAATGAGTGTTGGCGTGCTCTCTATTGCGGCGTTGATGTACTCGAGCGCGAGCGTCTGCTGCCCGATCTGATCGTAGTGCTGTGCCAGGAAGTACTGCACCCAGAGTAACGTGGTGGGGGGTTCCTCCTTACCGTCATCTGAACGACGACAAAATCACCCAATCAGAGACCGCCAACCACACACCGTAGCCAATAGGGAAACAGACGCGATAAACTGCAACAGTATGGGAGTTTTAGGACGTGCGTCACTTACCGTTTTGATTGAACATTCGGCAGCTATTTAAAGACGTTTCAAAACCTACTACTAATTCTTCAATTATTGCCACCTGCAAATAAACACAATAAAACACTTCAGAGTCTGTACTCAGTAACTTCTCCCACTTTAGTATCAGTTTCATGACACAGGCCTGAATTTAAGCAGCTGTGTGTGCAAGTCTACTCTATACAACATCGCTCCTGGGATCAGTACAATAACAACTCTATAAAACCTACACTCGTTTATATACAACACTCGACTGTACAGGTGCAAATTTCTGCAAACCAATTTTTTTCCACATCTTTCTCTTCTCATTCACACTTTGTATTGCCTTTTTTTGTCAGTCAAAAGAAAACAGCAATAAACTAAAAAGTAACGGGTCCAGATTTTTGAGAAAAAAAATTGAAAAGGCAGTGACACTTGTTCATACAGGTTC